>VZRR01000322.1:351943-453885 GCA_013398015.1 Oreocharis arfaki
TTTTTTTTCTCCCCTCTCCCCTAATAAAGAATGAATGGGACTAATTTGCTGAGGATTTTTTCATGTAATTTTGTTGTTGTTGTTTGGATGCAGACCAAACGTAACCACATTGCCTCTAAAGGGAATTGTATTAGAAAACTGTAACTGTGTAAGAATAAAGGTGAAGCCACTAGCAGTTCTGATCTTTATTTGCTGTGGTTTTTTTAAGTCTAGAATGAGGTCAGTTGAGAAGGATCAGTTGACAGCCTTCAGGTATTCAGTAGATACCAGTGGGTAGAGATGTGCTTAGTCTTTGTCAGAGAATGTTTGAGTTGGGAAGGGCCCCTTGGAGATCATCTGGTCCAAGCCCCTGGATCAGGCAGGGTCATGTAAAGCTGATTGCCCAGGACCATGTCCAGATGGGTTTTAAATATCTTCAAGGAGGAGACTCCACAGCCTCTTTGGGCAGCCTGTGCCAGTGCTGGGTCACTCTCACAATGAAGAAGTGTTTCCTGATGTTCTGTGTTTCGATGTGTGACCATTGCCTCTGGTCCTGGCCCTGAGCACCACTGAGAAGAGCCTGGCTCTGTGTTCCCTCCATTCAGATGTTTATAGACATTTTAAGATTCCCCTAAGCTCTCTCTTCTCCTCGCTGAACAGTCCCAGCTCTCCTCATAGGAGAGAGAATCCAGTCTCTTAATCACAGAACCGTAGAACAGTTTGGAATGAAAAGCACCTTAAAGATCATTTAGTTCTAAGCCTCTTGCCGTGGGCAGGGATGTCACTCACTGACTAGACCAGGTTGCTCAGAGCTCCACCCAGTCTGGCCTTGAACACTTCAGTGCTGGGGCATCCACCACTTCTCTGGGTGCCTGTTCCAGTGCTTCATCACCCTCTGAGTAAAGACTTTCTTCCTAACAGCTACTCTAAACATGCCCTCTTTTAATTTTAAAACCGTCGCTCTTTGTCCTGTCACTGTCTTCCCAAATAAAAAGTCCCTCTCCCTCCTTTTTTTAAGTCCCCTTGAGGTACTGGAAGGCTGTAATGAGGTTTCTCCAAAGCCTTCTCTTCTCCATGTTGAAATCATTCTGGTGGCCTTTTGCTGCACTTTCTCTGGTGTGTCCATGTCTTTGCTGTATTTGGGATTCCAGAACTGAACCTGTCATTCCAGGTGTGGCCTCTCCAGTGCCTTAGTGGAGGGGGCAGGATCACCTCCCTCCCTCCACCTGCTGTCAGTACTTTGATGCAGCCCTGGACATGGTTCAGCTTTTCGCCACAAGGGCTCATTGCTGGCTCCTGTTCAGCTTGGTGTCCACTGGGAACCCAGGGCCTTTTCTAGGAAGCTGTTTTCCAGTTGGATGGCCTCCAGTACAAACTAGTGCCTGGGTTTGTTCCTCCCCAGGTCCAGGACTTCACATGTCCCCTGGTGGGATTTCTTGAGGTTCCTCTTGGCTCATTTCTCTAATCTGTCAAGGTTTCTCTGGGTGGCAGCACGACTGTCAGATGTATCACCCAGTCCTTGCCTGTATTGTGATCCCTTCCCAGGGATCCAGGTGAGCCTGACCAGCCACCCTGTAGTTTCCTGGGTCTTCCCTGGAGATGGAAATGACTTTTTTCATCTGGAAACTGAATATTGAGAAAGTGCTTTTCATGGGCTGGTAATTAACATTTGTAATGTGTCTTGTGACAAGTGCAGATGTACAGACCATCTGTGTCTTTCTTGATCCTGTGCTCTTCCAAGCTTTCTTCAGACCCAAGGTTACAGAGAGGTCTAAGAGTCCTGTAAATCAGCATTGAACCCTCGAGTCCTGCTCTGTTTTCCCAGCTGCTAGATTAGAAATTCCAGCATTACAAGAGCACCAGAGAGCTCTTACTAGACTGTGGGATAAGTCGGTGCCTCGAAGATGAGAGCTTGGCTGCTTGGCCAGCCAGGAGCATGCTGGTCCTTGATGGTGTCTGCTCTGTAAATACTGCTGCGGGTTGAGCAGTGATACTTTTTTTTTTTTTTCCCTCGGAATGAGAGTCCCCATTGGCTTTATAATACTTTCAAGTGATTTATTGAATTGCTTATTTCTAAAAATAGTGAGCGGCTTGACTAATACTGCAGCTTAAAGCCAGCCCAAATTCTACAGAAGGACAGCAGGTTAAAAGAGAAACTTTTAAGTATTTTTGTTTATTTACAGAAATTGAACAGGAAATACAAGGTGAATGAAAAGAATATTCATTAGCTCCTCTGGGAATCAGCTTTAATTTCATGAACTTGTGTTCATGGTTTTCACTATAGCATGTTTCTGAGCAGAGCATGTAGGAATTTATTGATGCTGCTGCTGAACAGCCTGTGATGGGATCACTTTCGCTGTTCTGGCACCTTGCCAGACTTTCCAATCTCATATGATTATTGCAGTGACATTTGTCTTATTGTATTAAAAAGTACATGTGTGGGTGGTATTTGTTGTTTGACAACAAAACTAATGAAGACAGGAAACTGAACAACTTCTGTTGCTTGAACTTTGGATAAAAATACAGATCTTTTTATTTGTGTTTTTGCAAAACATAGAGAGTCTAATTTCCATAAAATCCTAGCCCAGCTGAAGCTGATGGGAAAGTCCTGCTAATTTAAGCAGATTTAGGATTTCAGCCCAATTACTTGAACATGAGTGTGAATCTCTGAGTATCCTAAAACCTTTCTATAGTGGTCCTAATAATTGTAAAAGGCTGTTAATATCACTGAACACAGAATCAGAGGGAAGGTAAAATGCCTCAGTGATGACATACCGATGTGTGAAATTATATAGCTCAGTGTTTTACCATCTTTAATGTATATTTTTACGTGGTAGATAAAAGATTATTTGAACTTTAAATGGGCAGTGCTGTTAAAACAAGCAGTCAAGATTGGATGGTTACTTAAATTTTATTTTCTGCTTCAGCAGATAAGGTTGCTGATGCCTACATCATACTGACATAGAGAACAAATTGTACAATCACCTTCTATAAACTGGACTTTGTAAAGCTGGTGAGATAAACATTTGAGCCAGCCTGATCTTTTATGTGTATATGCATATCCCTTTGCAGTGGTGTAGAAAACCTCTTGCTGGATCCAAAGTGCTTTTTACCTCACATTTCTCAACACTTTTGCTTCCTACAATGCAATGATGTCAAATATGAGTACTTTCAGAGGTAAAAATCTGATTTTTCTACTTCAAAATACTTTAAAGAGAACACTGTGATGCAGTCTTGCTGCCCTTAGGTCTAGGTCAGTGGTGATCCATATGACCATGGAAGGCCACTCACATCTGGCTTATAGAGCTATATGGAAAAAGCAGTGAAATGAATAAGGGTGAATTGGTGGTTGCTAAGGATTTACAGTGATATTTTGCTTCAACATGTGTGGCCAGCCCTGTTTCAGACAATTGTCCTTACTTGTCAGAGCAGAGAGAAGTGGTTGGTCTTGCAGGTGTTTCTTTTTCTGAATGGATGGTAGGTCCATCTGCTGGAGCAGCAGCATGGATAGCATAGCGTACTTTGTGCCTGAGCACTGGATGAAACAGATGGAGTTTGTGGATTTTATGTTTCATCAGTTCCAAAAAGGATAAAGCATTTCCCTCTCTGTCCTTCCGTCCTTCTCCAGCTCCCAGTTACTCACGGGCCGCCTTGTGCTTGTGCCAGAGTTCGTTGTGGGCTTTTGTGGCCTGCTGAAACAGTGTAAAACACATGCAGCAGAGTCTGTAGACTCTGTGGTGTCCTTCAGTTATGGTGTATCAAGGAGGGGCTTGCCAGATATCTTGATAGTGCAGAGAAAAAGATGGGATATCACAGCTAGAACAGGCACACGGAGGAAAGGGAAGGTTAGAAATGGAGCAAGCCCTCATCCTTTAGAAGACAGAAGCCATTTGGCAGCTGAACTGTGCTTAACTTTGGGCTTCATTTGGTCCTTCATTTTCTTTGTGAAGGCTGTTCTCCCATGAGTTACTACTGCGTCCCTGTAGTGGTTTGATAGATGGCTGTTTTCTGGAGCAGCTGAAGAAGAGAAGGTTGCGTTTGGCCTCTGCATGTTTTTACTAGTGTTATTCTATTGCTTCCAGGGGTAATGGGTTGTAACTCTGTGATACTATTTATTGTATAGTCAGACAAAAAAATAAACTCCTGGTTTTTGGCACCTCTTGTAATCTGAACAGGAAAACTGCTACATGTTTTTGTCTTGAGTTGAACCCAGACTTGGGAGAATCTTCTACTGGAGGCAGTGCTTCTTGCTTGTTCACCTCTGCTGTGGGATCACTGAGGGATTGTGCTTTCTACTTCCAGGCTCAAGATCTGTTAGAGGAGATAAAGACTTGTGCTTAATTCTTATCTTGTAATATCTCCTCCAGGCTTTCAGTATCAGGGTTCAGCATTGGCCCTTTCATTCACAGCACCTACTTCATTCGGAAGTTAAAACAGTTGCATACATCTGTGAACTACCTTGGTTTAATTTCACTGAAAGGCCTAATTTAAACAAACAAGTAAAAAAGAGCGAAGTCCCAGGATGTAAAGGCAATTGGATTACATTTCCATACCCTTTTAAGTGATCTAAGATCTGCAGTATCTCATCTCAGCTGGCTGCTTTCAAAGTCAAACGATAACTTCTGACCTCAGAAATCTCACACCTCTGTATCTTATTTGCAAGAGATCTTGAAAATAAAGCCAGGCTGTTTTTATTTTCACTAAAAATACCCTGCTATATCTCTCTATCCAGTCAAGAGGAGGAGGACTTTCAAATACAGATGAACAAATCAAGGGTTTTTTACTGAGGAGCAGTGAGGCAGCATTTCCAAAATGCTAGTTCTAAGTGTGGGAAGTTCCTTACTGCCTCTATAGTTTGATTTTTGTGAGCTCTTACTTGCTTGATCTTGAATGAGATTATAGAAATAGTAGTACTTTTTTGAGCTGCTTCCATCCTTACTGATCCCAGACCACCAGCAGATGAAGAGAGGAAAAAAGTGGAGTGTCTTGTACATCTTCAGCAATGGTCTTGAAATAGTTAAAAGATATTTTATTTGCACATAAAATCCAGGTAGTAAAGGCCACATTGATATATCAGTAAGCCAGTTCATGCACAAGGCTGTATCAAGCTACATAAGGTGTTGTGTACAACTTTTTAATCTAGACAGAATCAAAATTAGGGGCAGCAAAGATGGTAGTTTACCACTGGGTTCTAGGACCCTCTTGGCATCTCTTACAAGTAGGAAAAAATCACCATTTCACAGAAAACTGATATTCATAGGCGTACCATAGAAGATACCCTGACGTGGGGTTTCAGAACTTCAGCCGCTGCAGTGAGAACACCTGGTTTGATGTTGCTCACTGCTTGCAGCTTGTAATTACATCTAGTAACACAATCGAAATAAGAACAAAAAAGTTTTATTTGAACTTCCCTGCTACCCCACATTACCATGCTTGGTTTTGTCTCCAGTTCCAGGGTTTTTAAACCTTCCCCAGAGGTGACCAGCAATATCTAAGTGTATCTTCCTCTTTTCTCCTTCTGTGCTCCTTGGCCAGCCCAGGGCACACATTTCTGGGCCCTCGTCTGTTCTCTGTGTGGCCACAGGTTGCCCTAGTAGCATTGGCCATTGCTTACACTGCTTTCACTGCAGGAGAGGTGAGGGGAACCTGCTGCCTGGCAGAAGCCCGCCCTTGCCTCTTGCAGGGCCAGGCACTTAGGTCCCTGTGAGAAAAAAATATGTGATAATTGGTTTAGTTCATTTTAAATTCACTTTTTGTGCAACCAGTAATTGGGAACGCAATTATGACTGCCCATTCCTGGCTTGCAAGTCCTGCTAAAAGCATGGTGGAGTACCCAGCACTCAATGGTGAGCATACTTAGCAAAGATTGAAATGCAGTAACTGAATTCCTAAATAAAAAATTAACCTGTTTTTTGCAACTATCCTCCACTTTCCTCCTGTTTAAGGCTTTCCAAGGTAGCATCTGTATTTTTAGATGTTTAGAGGCAGTGTTTTTCTCAAGGGCTTGTTTTATTTAAGAAAAGGAAAACAGGGCTGAAATAACTCTGCTGAGATGCTGCCAGCGATGCCAAGCCTGGTGGCCAGTGTCCAGCTGGAACCCACGTAGCCAGGTTTGCATGGCGGTGACTGCAGGTCACACCCTTGCATGCACAGCATAGCCAGGACACAGAACATGGAGTTACTTCTTTGAGACTTAAACATTGTAAGCAAGTTTTGAAGATATGCACTTTCAGTAATTACTATTAAAATTTGGTAACTGTTACTGATTGGTGTCTGATAATCTTAGAAGTTATGTCATGTACTTTTCTGTGAGGAACTAACTATGTCTGCATGTGGGATGGGAAAGAAAGCTACCATACTTCCACATCTTCATTCATTTGTTGATGTATTGGAGAGAAAAAGGCACAAATATCTCTTAATAATTTTTGTTCAGACCTAAAAATGGTGTATGGGAAGGACCATGAATTCCCGGTGTTCTTGCTGTCTCCCCTTGTAATAAGGTTTTTTTTGGGGTACAACGGGTACCTGTCTGGGTACTGGATTTCAAACGTGGGAATGAAAGTTTCTGTCCTTCATCTGTGTAGATTCTCTGTAACTCTGAAACACCTTACACTGGTGCTGGGATACATGGGTTTTGTAGATGAGTTAGGCTTAGCCAGGTAAGTGCTGACATACATGTGAGGATGATGGGAGGGTAGAAACTTCTTGCTGACTCCAGTTCTTGCTGACCCCGTCTGTTACGTGAAGCCAGGCAACTTAAAATGCTTAGAATTGTATTGTGATACATAGAAAATATATTGTATGGATGGTTTTCTGTATTCAGTCAGATGAAGATGGGGACTTTGTCCTAGCCTGGTTGATGCTGAACAGTACATTACTGTACATTAATGTGTACTATATATTTTAAAGAACACTTACAGTGACCTTAAAATGCATTATCTTCTATGTTGTTGGAGACCACCAATTTACAAATGCTTAGAGTGATTAGATGGACATGATTTATGTGTAATGAGCAACTGCTGGTGAAGCAAGTAATTAAATGCAAAGTATACTTGAAAATGTAATAATACATTGAAATTCAGGGCAGATTATTTCCAAGCATCATTACGAGAATCTGTCTTATCTCTTTGTGTTCCAGTATGAATAGAGATTTCTAGTAAAATGGAAATTTGATGCATTCTTTCCTTCCAGTGAGGACACTGTTTCAGAATGTCAAAAATTAGAGCCTTTTTACATAAAAAAACCCCGTCTGTTACAGGAACCTGAACTGGAAATACTGTACAAAGTAATATGAGATAACCAAAATCTTTGTCCTTCCAGGGATTTAATTGAAATATTTTTACTTGCATGTAATTTTGGTAGCAAGTTTGGGGTTTCTCATTTTTGCTTTTTGTGTTTTGCTTTGAATTTATTCCTGATGTCTTTCCTGTTGAGAAAAGTGGCTTGTCCCAGTCCCTAGAACATTGCCTGGCTGTTCAGGCTGGCTTGAAAATGGCCTTGCAGTTATTGAGCTCTTGTTTTGGCTGAACATTTTAAATGTTTGTCATGTTACATATACACATTTCATTATTGTGTTCCATTAACATGCTTGGCTGAAATATATTGATTCCTTCTTTCTCTTCCCCATTGAGCTGCCTATTTGTTCTGTAATGGATCAAAAATATTGCTAAAGCCTTGTTTAATTTAAAAAAAACATCCTGGGACTTTTGTTTTCTTACCAGTTGGGAGTTTTATTGGCAGTCCCAAACACTTAGGAAGATTACATCTGTATCAGAAAACAGAAAGAGTTGGTCACAAAGCCAGAATGAAAAAACTGTTTATAAAAAGCAGCAGTTATAGAGCAGGTTGGCTGGTGCTAAACCATCTCTTAGCTAATCTGTCTAATCTGGTGGTTTTTTAATTAGTGTTTAATCTAAAGAGTTTTTTGATGGAATTAGATCAACTGATTACATAGTAAATCCGATGGAGATCAAAAATCCTCACCCAAAACTGTCTTTTTTATCAGCTATGTAGTGTTACTATTGTGCACAGGCCTAGGACTCGCAGTTAAGTTAAAATTATTTGTCTATTGACAATGCAAATATCCAGAATTGGTGCAGTGAGTTGGCTGATTGCTGGTGGGGTGGGGTTTTTTTGATGTGTGTTTTTTAATTAGCATGTTACACTCTACCCCCCCCCACCAGTCTTCTTCCCCCAGTCTAGAAAACAGCCTAGTGTGGCTTGTGAGGGATCTTGTTGGTTTTGGAATGACACTGGAGTTGAGTCCAGTTATAGTGGTCTGTAAGTGAAGTAAGGGAAAAACAACTTTATCAGTTGAGGGAGAAAAAGAAGTTTGTATGAAACTGGAAACATGACAATGGCTTCAGGGTTATTAAGATAAGGTGGGGTTACTCTAAAGTAGTTTCCCTAAACGTATTTCCACTAGCGTGTTTTTTTATAGGGAGCTCTGGATGCAGTCACCTTTTCTACAGATACTTCCCTCTCCCTTGTAAAATAGTTTTATTGGTTTTTAGAGGTACTTTTACTGCTTTTATTGTAAACTTAGCTTTGTTATCTGTATGAACAAAACATTATGGCACAAAGTAGGCTACAGTTGGAAGATTGTTTACTTTACCCAGTCCTCTGAAATTCAAAGTGTACATGGAAGGGACATGCTCAACTTTCTCAGATGTCTTAGTCCTTCCAGATCCCAGCAGACATTGTGAGGAGAAACAGAAGTTAGCCAGTGTCCCCTCAGAAGGTTAAGGGAGCCTGCTGGGCTCTCACTGCTGTGCTGCCTGACGGTGAGCTGCAAGCCTCTCTCTGCCGGGGCTGTGATTGCAGGCCTGTTTCTTGGCAGGCAGTTACAGTCACACTTCGGGTAAGATCTTCATCTGGTGTAAATTGGCATATCTTCGTGGAAGGTACTGCATCGAGTCACATGGGGGTGGGAGGCAGTGCTCTGTTGTGCTGGGCAGCTGCCTTGTGGAAATCAGCCCTTGAGTTGTTTATAAAACTGTCGGCAAAGTAGGCGTGGTGTGTGGTGTGGCAATTCTTTCAATAGTTTGCTGTATTTCCGTCTGTGTAATCTATTACAAAGCCTGTTAAAAATTATGTTTCTATTCCTGCTGTGCCCACTTGAATCCAAAGGTTCTGCACCAAAAAAATAGGAAATTTGAAAGAACATAGCTAGGAATCAGTTTTCACATTTGAAGATATATTTCCATATAGTTGGGGTCACATAGTGGCAAATAATGCTAATATTCTTGGGAGTTTAATGCTTTCCACTGTATAGGAACACAGACATCTTAATGCCTATTAGATGTCAGTGAGCTATTTGAAAATAAATAAATTCAGTTTTTAAGCAGCAGTGCACCATAAGCAAGCGAAGATGATACAGTCCAGTTAGGTTGTACTCAAGGGGTGATGTATATAATCTGTCAAATCTAAGTCTCTGTGTTTCCATATAAATGTGATAGGTCTATTTATTCTAGTGTTCGCTGATCCTTTGAATAGGTAATTCAGTGCCTGAGTCGTCTTTTTGATCAATAATTTTTTTGCTGTTAAGGGTAAAATGCAGGCTGAAGTTTAACTGAAATTGGAGGAGGCTGAGGTTTGACTGCAATGTCAGCATCTTATCAGGACATACTCTTGGGTAGAGCAAAAATTGACTGCACATAAGTTAAGGCCTAAACTACTGAAAATTTCCAGCCTACACATAATTTGTAAGGAATAGTGAAAAACTTCTTTAAATTCTTCAGTTTGTGTCAGTGTCAAGGATGCCCATTTTGGACAGGACTTACATTTCAAGTGGTCTTGATGTGGAGTTCAGGACCAGCAGTTTGGTTATGACAAAATACCACGACATAAAAGTTCCTATAGGCAGGTTAAGATAGGTTTTGCAGTGACAAATTATTAATGTACTCCTAAAAATAGTGACTGTGCTAATCATTTTGCTGTCACATGGATTATTAAACTTTGCCATTTAATAATAATGAATCAAGCTTTAAAATAAAACCCTTAACTTAAAAGTAAAACCCTCAATCTAAATATATACCATTGTCTTGACAACTTCAAAACAGAAATTGAAAGGCTTTCTTAATAAAGTTTTTACTTAGAAACCAAAGCAAGAAATGGTTTTCAGTTTTTGCAGGATGATTACCAGAGGAGTAATGCCTCATTAGACCCCAGCTCTGGCACTGCCCCGTGCTTGAGCTCCAGTGGGGAAGGCATGGGTAATACCATTGTTTCCAAGCTGCAGAGTATCCAAGGTTTCCCTTGCCCTATAGTGATGGGGGGCAAACTGACAAAGGCAGGTGAAGGCAATTGCAGAGACAAACAAAGCTGATTTTTAAAATTTACAGGTGGTTTATAGCTCCTGTTTCTGTGACTGAACTTCCAAGTGATGTTGGTTGCCTGAGGCCAAGTTGTAAAGGACTCTGTTGAAAGTAAGCTGAAGGTTGCTAATGGCTTAAGGGTGAAAATACACAGCGGATTGAATAGAAAAGCAGCCTGTTACCAAGTGGCTTGTATGAGTGGTAATTCATCAGGTGCATGAAAAAGATAAGTTTTACCAGCAGTTGATACTGGAGGCAATAAGGTCGCAAATTTGGAGGTATGATGACAAGAAAAGCTGAACCATTAGGGAACAATGTAAAGATGGAATTTGAGAACAGCAAGGGATGGAGAAATGTGAAGTATTGGAAGTAAGCTGAAGTAAAATAGTGTCGTAGTCTTACCTTCTGTCTGTCTGTGACACAGGCCTAGACAGGTTGGACTAGATCTTCCACAGAATTTTTGCTGAAACATTCTGGACTTGAAGGGCCACCACAAGCCTCAAGTTAAAAGAATATGAAGGATCTATGAAAAAAAAAATAAAGTTACTGATAAAATGTGACAGAACAGTTAACTATCTGGAAAGATATACTGGAAATGGTCTGTGTTATCTCTGAACTATGAGTGCTGGTGAAGCAGAGCTTGAAATCAGAGGGCTCCTGGTCATTAATCAGTGTGTTTGCCAAGAAGCGAGGAACCTGATCACTCAAGTGACTGTGGCCCTCAGCACTCCTCACATCAATGGCTGCTTGTGTAGGTGGTTGGATTTCCAGCAAAAAGACACGGTACACTTCCAGACAGGGCAGGTGTCTCAAGTAGAAATGTCTTCCATAGACATGGATGAATTAAAATAGAAAAACTGCCTGTGGGGTAGGAGAAAGCTACTGGAGAAAGCCCACCAAGGAGAACTCTTGGCGTTCTCTCATGATCACCTGCTTCTAAAGCAGAAAAGATTCTTTATATGCAGTCACTGTCAAGGTAAAGTTTAAAAAGAAGTTAATATTTCCAAGCATCTGTTGAAAACTGAAGGAGAGGAAGAGAGTTAGTCTGAGCGTTGCATTTGGTCTTCTGCCTTTCCTGGCCATTGGCTGGAGAACCTGAACTGCTTCTGCAACCTGAGCATGTGCTCTGTGATTTTTGTCTTTCCTCACTTCCATATGCATGCAGGGGGCTGGCTATTAATTGTGGCATATTGATATATGAAATATGTTTGAACTGGATGTGGGTAAATTTGATATATAAGAATAGATTATCCGGTATCCCAGTACAAGCTTTCTGTTATTTATGGTCTAGGCTTTATTTTACAGCTGTAGTCTGAGCCTGCAACCTTCTGTCATCACGACTTAGGTCTGTAAAGAAAACCCAGCAATGTATGGCACAATACATTTGCTGAAATGGAGTAAAATCCTACCATTTCATAAATTGAAGACAAACCCACTGTTTTTTCCTCGGTGCAGTCATGCACTTAGTCCATTAAAAAAATAATGAAAACCATCCTGATGAAAACTGAGTTCAGTCTGGCATTGGGGAGTAGGGCATGAGGGAAGCTGCTGCTCTGAGCGCTTTCTACTCTGAGGGTTGTAGAGGGTAAGGAGGCAGCTGCTGGTTATGCCTCGTGCTTGTGCCCATCGGCACCCCGGCCATGAGCAGCGGGCGGAGCTGCTCCTGCCCTGCACAGAACCGTCCTCCTCAGCGGCTGAGGTGGAAATCCTGGGCAGGGAGGAAGGGAGATGTGGTCATGCAAGGGAAGATCATGTGGCAGTGGAGGGGATGGAATTCAAGTCTTGTATGTACCCTTGTTTGGCGTTAAGTAATTGCTAGGGCTGGATAATGGAACTTGGGTATTTTCAGGCCTTTTGTTACTTTAGTGTTTACGTTAGTCAGTTTCAAAGAAAATTGAAGGCAGCTTAGCATTTCAGGTTCTCAGAGATTCTCAGGCACTCAAATAAAAGCTTACTGTAAATCTAAGAAGTTTTAAAAAAATCATTAAATCAGAATTCAATTTATGTTGTTTATATGTCTTCTCCTAATTCTGTGTGATCACATGCTGACTGTTTTGTCTTCCAGGCAGATTTTCTTGGTAATGTGTCATCTGTTTGTGTGTGAAGAAGTGTAAAGTGTCTTATTCTTTCTACTGTTTACATTCATAAAGTAATAATTCTTGTTTTGTTCTTGAAGCAACTGCTAAAAGCCCTTCAGTGGAAGCACTAGAAACAATTAAATCATCAGTCCTAAATATTTATGCATAAATGATGTGATATACTTTACAGAACACAGCAAAATTACTTTGGCAAGTATGTCTTTCCTGTGAGCTTAAAATTGCTTGCACTATTTTTATAACCACCAAGGTTTGAAATCTATAAACAGAGGTCTGTGGAGAGAGGAATATATTTTAATGCATAAATATATAAACATATACATTGATTGATTTTTTTTTTTTTGGACGATGAAAAGGAGAAATAAGTTGAAAGAGTTGACATAGGAATCTCAGTTTATTGGTGCTGTTACTGTGTGAGGACAGCACAACTTGGATTATCTCCACTGTAAAGATCAGCAATAATTTACAAATACTCTAGAATCCGGTTTGCCAGCTCTAGAAGGCACCTAGGTTTCTCCAAGCAAGTGCACATAGTGTGGAAGTACCTCTGCTTAAGGTGGGAGAAGCTGCCACGTTGTTGGACCGTATTTTGCCTGGCCCTTTGGGTTGGTTAGAGGGGTTGCCTGACAGATGGGTCTGCCCCCATGAAGCTGAGAAGCCTAGCTGGCCAGGGAATGGATTTCACAGGAAAACCTACGTCCTGTGCTTTGTTTTGCTTGCTGGGAAGAGGGAGTGCCTTGGTTCTGATGACTTTTTGGGGTATTCCCTGTAACCCTGCACTAGTTTGCTTTATAAACATCAGCTCATTGTATTCCAGAGTGGTAGTGTATTTGTTAAGACACCTGTTTGCTTGGGAAGTTTTTGCTTATGGGAAGCAGCAGACCTGAAGATCTGAGAAGTGCTGGCAGACTGAGAGACATCCTGGCACTTCTCCTGGGTATGTCCCTGCTCATCATTGCTGGATGGGCTCCTCACAGAGATCCTGCCGGCGTCACTTACTCCCCTTTGCCTTCTGGCAGATGAGTTGGATCATAGTAAATTATTCTTCTGCTCCTGGAAAAAACCCTCATTTACGAATACAGCTGCTAAAGAATCCAGTATGTTGCTGTAGGAAGTGCTTTAATTTCTTGGTTATGTTTAATCTGGAAAAATTCTGATTTTTTTTTTTTCTGGAATTTTAGGAGGAGGGCGGCTGGGATTTCTTTTGCGTAGCTATGCAACACAGATGCATATACATTAAAGATACGTTGTTTATAATCTGGTTTCCGACATTCTAATTCAAGTACCTTTTTGATTTAACATAAAGAGGGTGATACCTTCATCAAATGGATAAGAATTGCTTGTTTTTGTGGATAGTCTTCAACATTGTTGAGAAATTAATGGCAGTTTCAGAATTTATGAAGGACAAAGAAATAGTATTCACTAATTCAAATAATTAATTAGAAGTAAATGCCTATGAGTATTGGGTTGTTTCCCGTTTTAGGAGAATTAGAGAAAAATTTAATATTTGCTTTCAATTTTTCAGGCAGCCAACATCAAGCGTGAAATGACCTTCCCTGCATTTCAACAGGAGGATGTAAAAAGTGACATCAGTCGAAAACTGCCAGACCAACAGTTTCTCCTGTTCACCACAAAGGAGGAAGATTTAAAAACAGCAGAGACCAAAAAATTAAACAGAGCTCCTGAGTATGAAAAGGAAAACACTCGTTCTGTTTGTCTTCTGGAGCAGAAGCGCAAGGTTGTTTCTTCAAATATTGATGTGCCTCCAGCAAGGTAAGGAGAGTTGGATTTTTTTGTTGTGTTTTGTTTTAAGCCTTATTCCTTTTTCTCCGCTGCCTTTTTTTTTAATGGGATATTAGATACAAGTTTGGTAAACAGCACTATGAACTGCTAAGACTAGTGGTTTTGCCCAGGCAGTCCGAAGTCAATCACAGCCTTCCTATTGGGGAGATCTGCTAGGAAATTAAAAACATTAGTAGCAGAAAATGAGACCATCTTCAGAGTAGGACTTTGTATTACTTTTGCATTGTTTTTGCTTTTACAATGTGCTGCAGCTGAGATACTTGGAGAAGAGGATGTGTCTTCAGAGGAAGAGATTGTTGACTCAGCATCACGCTGAGAAGTAATCTTCTAAATTAGACATAGAATCATCTTATCTGCTAGCAATTTATTTTTCAAATTTTTTTACTGTCATACTTGCAGACACTTTATACTCATTGGGTATTCTGTGCTGCAAGATGACAAGTGCTTTTGCTTTTTCTTTTTCTTGTTCGTGTTCGTGTTAGCATCAATCTTTCTGTAAAGATTTCTGCTTAATCTGCCTGGTAAATTTACTTGCACAGAATTCAGTGAAAGGCATTTCAAGTTTATGATGCCACTTGAAAAAATCGTAGTCAAAAGGATAGTTTAGTTTTTCGGTTTGTTGGCTTTCTGAAAACCAACATAACCAGCAGGTTCTACCACATCATCCAGAGCAGGATGACTTCTTGTTTTTCTCTGGGTGTCATAGATGTCACTTGCACTGAGTTCATGAGCCTTTTTACAGGAGTTTTCCCCCATATACAGGTAGTAAAAAGCTATGTATTAAAACCTTGATAATGTTGGGATACTTCTTTGAGATTTTTCAGTAGTAATCAACCCTGTAATGTCTGAGTGCCCTTCTCATTCATCCTGTGTGTCTCAAAGCAAATAGGATCACAAGAAAATGTAGGTCAGAAGGGACCTCAGGAAGTTACCTGGGCTAACCTTCTGCTCAAACCATATGTTAGCATTTCAATTTAACAACTCAGGCAGCTAAGGTACAGGGTTTAAGTGCATTTTTGTGTGACTTCATGCAGATAATCCTCTTGAGGTAGTAGTCGAGCTCCCATTTTCTATAGCTACAAGATCATCCTTCCTTGGAGGGATGGATACTTTTTCCCCAATGAGCTGGAAAAGAGGATGAATAAACAACTTTAATGCCTTCTTAAGGCTAATAGTGACACCAGTTGTAAGCACAGGGTACTTAAAATGGTAGGAAATAAGTTCGTTTACAAAGGCGTCTTCTAAAGTTGTTTTTCCCTCTGCATGTATTTTGTTGGGAACATGAAAGTTACTGCATTATGTTGTCGTGTGTTTTCAGACATGCAGGCTGAGCTCCTGCATTAGCAGAATTAAAGAAAGAAGTAGGAAAGAAAGCTGGAGTTTATGTTCAATAGCATAATAAACATTTCGGTCATTCTTGCTACATGTTTCTAGTCAAGCTCGAGTTTTGCTTTGCAGCTGAGGTGAGTTATTGGGCCATGTGTCCACAACTGTTGGGAAGAACACTTAAACCTTTGCTTGGAGATCTTCCTAAATATTTGCCGTTGTAATGAAGCAGAGCACCCAGTCTCTTCCTCGACAGCACAGTTTGATCTCTTAAGTCACATTCTCCAAGAAGACTCCACTCATTTGAACTTTCTTGCCTCTTTCTAGGCCCCTTTCCGGTCTTCTGTCTAGGACTGTGCTGAGAGAGTTGCATGTTCCCTAGAGGTGAATTCCTCTTCCCTTTGCCTCCTGGTGGGATTTGTTGGGTCAAATGTCTTCTCTTCTCATGAGAAAATCCACCTGCCTTCGCAGATTTGTTATACCCAGTTGTGGAAGGTCATGTTGAATTAATCAGATAATGTTTACAATTACGTGATAAGGGCTTTAATGTTTTCTTAATTTCTTATTGCTACATACACCCTCTTTACAAAGAAAAAAAAAGGCAGGAAAGTGCTATGAAAGTGAAACTTGCTATTTATTTTGTTTTTAAAACCTTAATGAGACTGAGAAGGTTACCTATTTCACTTCAGATGCCAAAGTGAAAGATAACATTAAATTTTGCAGTATCCAACTAAACCCAAGACAATATTTAAGTGAATTTGAGATAGAAGTTTATCATAGCTTCAGATTCATTATTGACAGGGGCATGTGAGTATGTCCAAAGGAGCTCCGAGAAAGTGTTTGCAAAAGAGTTGTTAAGAGATGGATAAATATACTTCACTTTGACCACAAAATGAAACAAAGGCCATCCCTTCTTAGCTGTTTTTAAGGATCTCAATGAATAAGAATAGAAATCTTTGTGAGGCACTGTATCTAAAATAACTAACAGTTCAGCAAAACACCAGCATAATGTTTCTTTGAGACATTCAGCTTCAGGGCTTTCATTATTGCTTATAGACTCTGAAATTTTGGAAATGCAAAAGTATCTTAATTGAGTCATAGTGTTCTGTGTGATTGGTAGTCAGGTGCATGGAAATTACAGTAGATGTAACTGTGGCCTTCTCGTGTGCACATGCAGGAGAGTGGGAAACCAATGGAAGAAGTGACACTTTCGAGTTTTATCTTTCAGTTATATCTGGGGAGAAGGGTTAGATCCACACTAATTAATAGCTCATCAATTACACACAACTGGAGCCTGGCAGGTAGGGGCTTCTGCTGTTGAATTTAGAAGAAGGACCTGAACTGGGGTCTCTGCTGTATGAAGGTGTCTTCATTGACAAAGTCATGACATATTCAAGGTGCTTCATAGGGCAGCTCTTTGAGGTAATAGTGTCAGGCTAAGTGCAGACCTGAAGAAAGTATTTTATTGCATGCAGAATTTTTAAGTTCTTTGTTTATATTTTCTGTTTCATCTAGTGAAAATGCTACAGACCTTTCTCTCTATGTTATATCTTGTACTGGAAGTGTCTTTTGGATTAAGACAGGAGATCATGACTATTTTGTAATGATTTTTATTTTTGGAATGCAAAAAATGGAATGACGGTTAACAACATTCATTCTTTCCCTTTTCAGATTTCTTCATTTGGTCATTTTGAACAAAATTTATCCGAGCTCAATAGCGTTCCTTCTTCTGAAATGCAGATAAGCACAAAAGAAACTGTTCAGCTTGAGCAAATAAATTATTTGATATAAGGAGGAAACTTGAATTCTTTATTTTTCCTTTAAATATTGAATTTATTGTCAGTTTTGATGCGTAAAGGACTGCAGTCTGGGAAAAAGGGGTCTGACTTTGAACTGCAGTTATCTCTGAGAATTGAGATCTTACCTGTAGAAGAGAGAAAAATACACTTTCGATTGATCTCCAGTTCACACAGCAGCAATCAAACACAGCCAGATCCATGTATCTGAGTAGTGAAAGGCCATTTTGTAAAAAGAGAGTGGTATCACTATGGGACTAATCACTAATCATCTTGTCTGGTGGGCAGAAACAAGCCTAGGTCTGCCAGTATTTCAGGTAGCTACGTCTGTAGAGATTAAATGTAATCAGAGATGATGTCCCCAGTAGGCAGAGGTGTGGAAGGTAACAGGACCTTCTTGCTTGTTTGTATTTTCTTCAGTTACCATCATGCACACATAGTTCCAAAGCGTGTTAATAAGAAAGATGTGAAAGAGCCTGGACTGCTGATACAGTGGGTGTGAGGATGTGAGGTACCCAGTGCAGGCCAGGTACACAGGGAGTGGTTTCTGCCTCTTGGAAGAATGAGGATAGAAGGGTGGTTGGTGGAGAGCAGGGGATAAAGTTTCCTTTTTTTGAGTAAAATGTGAGAATAAATGTCTGAAAATGGTGGTGGTGTTAAAGGCTCTTTAAGACTGAAGTGTTTTGACCAATGCAGAACTGAAATGCATTCATGTCAGAGGAGGTCCTCACAGGTGTTCCAGAAGGCACTAGGCAGGCATCACTTCTACCTCTGGTTGGTAGAATGTTTGAGTAAATAAACAGATTTTCTTTTGTTAGTCTTCTGCTAGACAACCTCAAAATATTGTGAAATTTGTAGTATGCTCTTGATACATCATTCTTCTTTTCCCTAGTCCTCTTGTACTCTGTCGTCTCTGAAGAAAAGAACGAAAGATAAATTTTCTAACTGCCTAACTTTTTCTACATAGTTAGTGCTCCTGAAGGACAAGCTACAGCCTATCATCAGCTGCTTAAACACTTCCTTATAGTGTTAAAATAGTTTTTGTGCAATAAACTGTAGTTGCTGTGCCCTTCTGTTTCACTGCTGTTAAGCAGTGACATTTTACATGACAATAATAAGTTGGATCTTGCTATCTTCTGATGCTTTTATGTTAAAAAAGCTGCGCTATTACTGTGAAATTCATTTATATTCCTGTACCTCTGTTTCATTTACTAATTAGTTTAAAATTTAATGGAAAAATATATTAAATAATTCAAACAAAGTAAATGAAATACCTCTAGGAATTCTCTCTAGTATTATCTCTTTAGGTCTTTGTAGAATAGCTACAGAAAGCTGGGGTAAGATGAATTTCAGCCGTGTTTCCTGACCGTCATTATAAAGAAATAGTACTGATGGTAATGTATTTTCATCCCTAAATGATTTTCTTGCCTGGTCTCTCCAGGAACATAGCTCTGGACAGCCTTCTGATTAGAGTGTGATGTTGATCTGTACAGCCTGCTGGGCATGATTGATTATGCACCATGCATTCCAGTGGAAACATTTGCATATTTTCATAGCCAGAACTCTCCAGGAGCCTGACTCCAAGATCAAAAGCAGTATCTGCTTAACTATGATAACCTCACTGGAAGGGCTTCCCAATCTGCTTGTAGAGGGAAGAACCTGATGATCAAGTTGTGCTTTTCTTTTTATCCAGAGGTGGTGTTTATTCAGAGATTGTCTTCTGTTATGATTCTCCATCTGTTTTAGACTTGTCCTCAGTTCTCTTGGGGGAGCTTCTTTCCTGTATCTCTCACAATTTTCGCTGAGGGGATTGATGGGTCAACTTCAGAGGGCATCAATTATTTGTTGGATGCTGAGGATTTTCAGTCCAATTGGGTGAAAACAAAAGGCCAAGAGATGAGGCTGTGCTCCACATTTACTGAGTGTAGCTCTGTGAGCTTCTGAGCCCTCTCAGTTTCCCTGCTAGCCCAATAGCTTTTCATGGAGGTATGATGTTTGCTCCTGTTTTTTTCACAATCCTGTAGGTTGAGTGCTCCTGTTTCTTAAGTTTCGTTTTCTGTACATTCATGCTAGTTAGAAACTTTGATAAGTTGTTTTTATATAATGAAAACTACTCCCAGAGTCATTCCTGTCATTTCAGAGCTTCTGTAAAAATTTTCGTAGTTGGCAGTACCATGCATTTAAAAGCAGCTTCTCCAAATATATGCACTAGCTAATCATTGCAGTAGTAAATTGTTGCTTTGTTTGCTGCACTAGTTTAGTTAAATATGTGTGCAGCTTGATTGAATTTTACCCAGTCAGTCAGTAGAGCTTGATTTAATATTGATGGTAAACTGCTTGTCGTGGTCTGCTACAAAATTGTGTAGTGCCTTCTACGATCAAACTGTTTGTGGGAAAAGAAGTTTTATCCAAAGAGCCATCAGAGAAATGGGTCTGTTAGCGTATTTGAAAGTAAAAACCTCTGTATTTCTTGATGCTTTCTAGTGCTGCATTTCCTTTGCATTCTAGAAGGACTGTAGATATCCTTTGAGTTCTGGATGCCTTTTATGTGCCTGCAGTATGCGAAAGCCGTGTAGCAGAAACTTCTTTGAAAACAGTCAATTAAATTGCAAATAAAAACTCTGCAGGTAGTTACCGCAGAGCCAAACCACAACTCCGAAAGTCACCTTGCTCATCTCGAAGGCCATCTGCAGGTTGGTTGCCTGAGTGTGTGTAGTGTTTGATGCCATGATAGCTGAACCAGCTTCTCATGATGTTGAGACAGGTGACAGCATCCCTGACAGCTTGCGAACTTTTGGAAACTCACCTTTCATGTGGTGAGTTGCATCAAGTCTCAAGCTTGCTGGAGAACAGAGCAGGGCTGTCCCATTTAAGCGTGGCTGACCGCTGGGATGGTTGAGCTTGATATAAATAGGTTTGTATTTCATAGTTGGTGGTATGGACTCAGGCATTACCATTCAGAAGTCCTCGCTGCCAGAGATACGCTGTATAAGATTGTTTGTTGAAAGAGGTATAGCATTCCCAGCTGTAGAAAAATTTGCTCTGAAATTCTGCGTAGTGTATCTTTATTTTTTAGTGAACCTTTGTCAGTTTCCCCATTTCGCTCCTTTGTGCTGTGCTGTGTGCAGATTTGACACTTACAAGATATTTCATACTTGACTATGTTACTGACATCCCCACAGCCATCATGTTCAATCAGTTGCAGCTTCTAGAGGAACCAGTTACGTGGCCAGTACAATATATTCTTTCATCACTTGTCTTGGATATGTGGGATGGCCTATCCAGCAGGATTTTGCCAGTGTGATTTTCTTGTTAAAGCGCAAATTTTGGATTAGCTAGCCTTTTTTTGAGGTATTTTTTCCCAGTAATGTTTGAAGAAGAAGGAATATTAATCTCCTGAATAAAGAAATGTGCTTTTGCTGTTCTTTACTTGTAATGTTTTATATTTGATAGTGATTGTCACGCAGTGGGGCATAATGACAACTATGCGTGATTGTGGGGGTTGAGCCTGGTTTACTGTAATTGATGCTGTGAGAGCAGGATGTGATTTAAGAGTGATAGACCTAACAAGGATTCAGATGAAACTTACTTCTCATGAAAAAGTGACACTCTGTTTGGTGGGACCTTTTGTAGCACCTCGTTGTCACACTGACCTCTTAGTTCATTGTTCCCAGATTTCCATAGTATTAATGTCAGAAGAGGGAACTTTAACACCAGCTGGTGACTTTAGCCTAGCCGTCTGAATTTTTGGCCAGGGTTAGTTTCCATTTTTTTAACTGTGGACTTGCTACCCAGTGAAAAATAAAATGTGTGAAAATTTGATTGTACAATTAAGTGTGGTAAAGCTAAGTTGTTCCACTGCCTGACATTGGAGTTTGTATTGTATTGGGTAATCATTGTTTTCAGATGGAGGCTTTGCTTGTGCATGTGTGTATATACACATATGAATAACTTTCCGATTTCTGTAGGAAATCCTGTATTTAAAGCGCTGCTTTGAAGATTTGTCTTCATCTGTCAAAGTATAACGACTACTCTTAAAAATCTTCTTCCACTGGTAGCCAGTACAAAAGGCTACATAATTTTATGTGTGATGGAAGAGGCCAACAGACTATGATCTCATTACAAAGCAAATTTCAGTGAATTCCTCAAAAGTGGCACAGAGAAAAAATGTGTCCCTAATCTGCCGCGACCATTAGGCGCACTAGTTTGTGAAGAGCTGCATTCAGTCAGCACTGCTGCTCTCTCTGTTAGCCATTGATGTGAATGCACGGCTTGTTCTCAGCTCTTCAGTTCCCTTAAAAAATGGAGTGTAATTTCAAAACACTCTTCAGCAGCAGGCAATATTCAATAAGAGTAATTTCTTTGTGGTTTATGTTAGCTGTGGCACAAAAAAATTCCTCTTGAAATGCCATCTGTGCTGAGAAAAAGAAAAAAGTCAATGGGTGCATGGTTTGTAACTTGTATATCTGTGAGAAACGTACAAGAATGGGATACTGTATATGTGGTTACACAGATTACACATCTTAGCTATGGTTGTAGCAATAATTTTATTTAAATACTATGAAATTAAAATACTCTAGTTTCTTCAGTGGTATTTGATGTTGTATAACTGAGGTCATCAAAGACACAAAGCTTCCCTTTCTGAGAGAAGTCATATCACTGACAGTTATTTGTAAAATATATTTAGAAGTTTTTGTCTTAACTCATTTAGCATCATATGCATGAAAACGTTCATTTTACACATTTTTAAAAAAGTAGCTAGAAAGTGTTGCCTTTCTCCATTTATAGTAATATGCTTGCATTGTGTATACAGGGAGTTGTAAGTATTTTGTTTGTATCCCTAAGACAACTACACTACAGTGAAACTCCTATGACTCTTATTCATGTGGTATGTAAGCCATATAAGTGGTTTGTGTAGAAGAAAGGCTGTTTTAAGATATCTTTTATTAATAACTATAAGAAATATTTATATGATTATTTATACGCATCAGATACCTGTTTTGCCTATTACTACTTCAGGTTTTGTGGCAGTAAGGGTTTTGTCAAAGAAGGGAGCAGTTAATCACTTTAAAATATCTAGACTAGGATATGTATGTAAATTAGGTTTTTCGAAAGAGCTATTTTTATTTGAAGCAGAAGCCCATCTTCTTGTGGTTTTACTAATCTGCATGGTTTAATATAATCTATAACTCCTCTGTCTCAAATCTCTGATTGTTTTGAGAACATTGTGGAACAGAAGTGATGCTAGATACACGAGGCCTGCAGGAAGCCTCCACAAGTTTCAGTTAGCTGTTAGTCTTTCAAGAAAGATACCGTCTGATTTTGTTACTGAAGCAGCACTCAGTGACATGGTATTGTACCACACCTGTACTTTCCACTGTACATGTGGAAAGCCTCGCTCCATGCCTGGATAAATGGCTGCTCTTTGGAAGCTTGCGGAAGTTTAACCTGATCACAGTTTTCTTGAGCCAACGATAAAAAATAGTTTTTGTTTTTCAAGTATGATAGCCAAGCTCAATACATAAAAAGCTTTGCAGTTTTGCATGGTTTTCTATTTTAGATTCCGCCATAAGAATTCCTGCAGGTGATCTGATGCTGGGACCTTGGCCCATCTGTGCTTGGAACAGATGACCAGAACAGAGGTAGTTGCATCTTCAGAGGACTGGAGGAAACTGTGCTTAGAATACAAACTTCTGCTACTAGTTTTCCCAGCAGAGAAGGTACATCCCGAAGTACTTTGCTTCTTTGCTCTTCCATCAATAGAGTAAAAATGAAATGAGATATTTTGTTAAAAATATTTAACATTCCCAAGCAAATGTATGTTTACACTCTGCATAGAATCAATGTTTAGAAACATTTGTTAATTCTGATTTTGGGATAAAACATTCTCTCATAGTGGCTGTGTATGTGATAGCCTCCTTGGGGAACTGAGAGAAAAGTATAGAATAAAATTTCCAAAATACAGTAGCGGAGTGTTTCCTAATTATACATTATACCAAATTCTAGGTATCTTGTCCTTCCTTCTCTCCGGGGGCCTACCAGGAGCCCGCATGTGGCTGGACAACTGAGCTGTGTTATCCTATGGACACAGTTGTCCTCTGCAGCATCAACACCAGCATACTGCACTGAGGCTGCTGCTCTGTTGACACGTGTGTTTTTTGATAGTAATGGCAGTATTCCAGATGGTAAATGGAGTCGATAGCCAATTGGTGCTTTTAGTAAGTTATTCTTATATTGTGAGTTGTTGTAACTGTTGCTTGTAATTCGATTTCGTTTGTTACCCAGAACTTAATGTCATGGCTGTTTGTTTGAGGAAGAACAGAGAGTGATATTTCCAAGAGTAGCAGATGTACTGTCATCATCATCAGCTTTATAATGCAGTGTAGAGCATGTTTAGGTAATGTTTTCCCCAGGAAAACCTCTGTTAAATACTCTGTAGTCTTAATTTTGTGCGTGAAGGACGTTCTTCATCCCAGCTGTGTTCCCAGGCTTATGTTCCCTGCTGTGTATGTTAATTTGGATCATCTCTTTTGTTTTCACTGTGTATGTCCAATTGGTTCCTCCCTTGAAGGCAGGCAGTGACATAAGGTGGGAAAAAAAGCACTTAGTACTTTCCTATACACACACACAGTGCCACGTACTGCACTGTCAGCTGATGGCTTGGCGTGAGGAGATTGCTCACTTGGCTGCGTGAGGAGGGAAAAGATGATGGAGAGGGTGTGCTGGGCCTGTTTTGGTATTTCTTTCTAATTAAAAGTGTCCGTGGAAAAAAGGTTTGATGTCACTTCCTTATAAACCTGTGCTGATGCTTTAGAAAGAATATTTTGGCTGCTTTTTCCTAGCTTCACTCCTCAGAACTGCATGTTGAAGTCATAGACCTTTGTCAGTGTCCTCTTGGACTAAATGATTTGCTCTCCTCTCTTCTCTCCAACAGAAAGGCTATTAGTATGGGGAATGCATGTGTTATATCTTGGTTCTCGGTGTTGCTTAATTTATTTTATATAATGGTGGTTGCTTTTATGGGCTTCACTGGGCCCTTGGCTCCAGGATTACAGATGAGTAGTTCTCACAGTAAGTACACAGTAGCTATTGCATAATATGCTTATGGATGTATATGCACACACACACACACACACATATATATATATTCAAAATTGAGGGTAAGCATTTGTTTGGTGACATACTTGTGTGCTCATCTCTAGTGTCTTGAGAAAAGTCTTCCTGATACTTAATCTTTCTAAATTATTGTTGCTACTTCAAGTACCTATCTAGAGTACTTTTAGATCACAGGAATGATAACAGCAGTAGTGAAGATCAAATCAGTGTTGAAAGCCCTCTAAAATACGTCACATAAAAAGGCTTGTGGTTACACTTATTGTATTTTGTGGTATATATTTTATGATGATGTTGACAGAAATTCAGGATATTACAAAGGAAGATACATTACTCTCTTGCTAATCTCTGAAGGAATTATTTGCGGGGGAATGCATAATTTTGTCATTTTATTATGTTCTGATCTGAGTAAGAAGCTTGAAGAGAAAATCTGCATTGGATGCATAATATAGGTCTTGCCAAACTAGATGTATATTGCACATATAATAAATCATCAACATTAAAGCAGTTCAAAACCAAGCTTTCATGTCTTGATTTAAGACATAATAAACATGTCTTGTATTGGTCCTCCAGATAGAAGCTTTGAATTACATTATGCAACAGATGTTCTTGTTTATCTTTGGTTGGGTTTTTTTTAGTCCCTTGGGATTTTTTTTTTGGCAACCTGTTGTGCAGGCAGTGTTGAGTTTGCCTGTCATTATTATGGCAGAGGAATATGAGAGACAGCGTTTCTGCAGTGAGGAGTTGGATTTGAGAGCCAGGGAAAGATACAGATGCTGTGAAAGAATCCATGAAGGCTCAGTAGATGTCCCACCTACCAGTGCTACCCATCAGGCTTTTGCTTCCTTCTATGGGACAAGGATTGAGGTCTCAGCAGCTGCTGCCCATCAGCTGTGGTTGCAGCTAAGCCTCCAGAGCAGTAGATGTTGGCCTCATTTCACCTGTGAAATCCCCTCCAAGAGGGAGGGGACTGCCTGGGTACAGCTGAGGAGACCTGGCTCCTGGGTAGTTTTTGGTGTATATGCCTGGTAAAATACAGCACTTATTATAGAGCTGCAATTCGTCCCAGTATTTCAGTATCATTAGTACCTTTTAAGGTACTGTTGACTGTTGCTAATTGCCTCTTGGTGGTGTTAGGATGGCTTGCTTACTTGCTCCAAATGTATCAGAAGCAGGAAATACAGAAGATAAAATCTTCAGTCAGACTTAAAAACTAAAAACAAGCTGTCCTTCTGTACATTCCTATATTGGGGGCAAATACTTAGCCATTCTGTGTGTTTCTGCCTTTCTTACCTGCTTCTTAAAATTAAAGCTTGTCTGAGCTAAATGTATGCCTTGATGTCATAGGAACTTAGCATCTGGCCTAGAGTGCCCTCTTGCTTTGTAAAATCACTGTGCTCTACAGCCTCCCACCTTTCACTGTGTGTTTTCCTTCTCCCACTTGTTCTCCCCAGGTTCCTTCTGTGGGTATGCCTCTTCTCTAGCAATACCTTAAGACCACCAGTGACTCTCCAGACTTCACCTTCTTTGAAATACTTAGATTTTTCACAGTCACTCTTCTAAAGCATTCCCTTCAGTTCCAGTGTGGACAAAATTTTTCTTCTACTGCAAAACATACACCTCAAATCATCTTATGCTTCAGTGATATATTCTATGAACAGTGTATGGGATAAATTGTATTATGCTTAATTAGAGAATTACAGAGTTCCCATATTACGCACTAAGTGTATTTGTGTGCCTGGAAAATAATCCGAGCATCCTTTTCCTGCCCCACAACGTTGTGAACGAAGGCTTCTTAGAGCTGTGCAAGCTTGTGGAGGGGAGGAAGTAGCTGGGAAAAAGCAAATCTGGCTAACTACATGCATGAACCCAGTCATCATTAATTTGCTACTAGTTTCATGAAATTATCAACATTTGGTATACAAACTGATTATACCCAATTTTTATTTGGGAGAGAACAGTGAGCAACAGATGAAAGTTCAAAATCTGCTTTGGTTGGTGGGAAGTATCTTCATGTCTGTGAGCTAGCCAAAACTCACAGACTTTAATAAGCAAGGGCAGATGTGTATACATGCTAGGATATGTTTTTACACAACACTAAATCACCAACAGGGTAATTAAAATTTGCTGAGTAACACCTGTGGTGAGGCCACAAACACAATGCAAATTATTTTCTTTATGTAAGCAGTGAGGGACAAATTGTTTCCCATTTCTGTAAACAGAACGACCTAAAGAAAACACTAGACTTTGAAGAAGCTTATCTTTCTAACTACAAACAAACAGAACAAAAAAAAAAAAAACTAAAACCCCAAACTAAAAAATGCCAAACCCAGCCCCACAAGCCAAGTGAAAGACAGACAGCCAAAAGCCTGGAGAACAACCATTATGAACACATGGCTAATTTCCTCTGTTCCTAAACCAGTTTTGTCAGTATATATTGCTAAGTCTAATGAGTTGGGTTTGTTCATGCTGTACTTGAGACAAAACACACACAGTTATCTCTAGACAATGACAGGAGCCTGCCAGTCTGCCAGTTCTGCACAAGTGTGAGTGGGTATCTGTTATGGAAATTATGTTTCACTGGCTTAATAAGGGTACCTTGCTTCCTCCAGGTGCACAAAACTAGGCCCTTCTTCGGCTATTGGGAAGTGTTGTTCGTTGTAACCCGGTAGGGCAGCTCCCTCTGGAAGACAGGGACTGGAGATGGGAGTGAACAGTGCCAAGGTGTACATGCAGTGGGCTGCTCTTGCTCTGCTGAAGCAAAGGGACTCTGCTGCCATGCAGCTTCTCTAGTTGATTTCAGTCAAGGCAAAGTCTGACCATCATCTGCAGTACCCAACTTGCAGAGAAAGGTTATGGAATTGATCAAAGATGTCACAGAAATCTAGGTGGTAATTAGTAAAAATTTTCCTTGGAATGTATCTGTATATATATACATAGAGTAAACTCGTTACATTAGAATTTATCTTGATGGCAAAATGGATATGCTATCATTACTGCAGAGCCTTGCCTTGTTGATAGAGAGAATTGCTTTTATTTTAATGGAAAATATTTGAACAGATTTTAACAACCTTAAAATCATACCATGTTCTGTTCAAAAAATGTGCCCAAACACTATCGCTTCGGATATGCATGACTGCCTGTTTTATTTCTGGTGTATTGCCATATTTCCTGTATCATCATCTATGCCAAATAAATGCTCACTTACTACACTGGTAGCTTAAATACTGTTGCCTCAGAGATGTATTTAGAAGATACGACAGATATTGGCATAATGTGATTTATAGCACTGAAATAGAATAACCACAGGTTAAAAATCCTCCATGGGACATACAGGTCTTGCAAAATCAGTAGTATTTACCCCTTTTGGTAACTGTTTGTCTGATCTGTTCTTCCAAGTCTGTAGCTGTTGTCAGGTCATCATTTAGGAGAGCAGTCAGTTCCAGGATTTAACTATTTTTTCTGCTATAATTTTTTCCAATTACAGCTAAAACCTCCTTCATTGTTTTTGCACGCATTGCCTCTTCCCCATACCCCAGTGGGCATGGCGAACAATATAACCCCTACTTTATATTTATTTATTTATTTTCTCTGCCATCATTTTACATGGTGGAAGGGACACCTTTTATCCAATTGCTACTTAATATAATTTGCATGAATAAAGTTGAAAATGAACTTCCCATGGGTGATCATCCCATTTCACTGTGTCATAGATGTTCAGGCTCTGGCTTTCTGCCAAGCGCTAGGGATTGAAGCACTCTACGGGAAGCTGGGCGGCCAGGTTTGGGATGGGAGTGGGACTGACACCAGTCAGCAGAGACACACAGTGGCAGAAACCCTTGAGCATGTCACAAGCAGGAACCAAAGATGCCTATGGTTTCTGTGTTGCTCATGAGGAATTTTGTTGGTCATGCCTTTTAAGCAGCTATTTTTTCTGTGGTTTTATTATTATTTTCCCCCTCTGCCTCTTTTCTTCAGTTTTAACACAGAAGGTAGAATAGTAGTGGAGAGAATTAGAGGAGCTCCACAGCTGGTTCAGTACTTGTGTGAGGTTGGTGAGTAGAATAACCAGGTGAGATTGATGGCATTTTAGTGTGCTGATAGAAGTAACCTGTTCTGAAAACTGAGTCCAGCACTTGTTTTTCCACATTGATGCGTTGTATGGGCACAACTTGGAACGGACCCAATCTGCTGTAGTTCATATATGGTTGGAAGCCAAGAAAAGCACTTTTATCTATCAAAGAATGACACTAAGACTAGTTTAGAGAAGGCATATCTGTTGTTCATTTGCCAAGCAATAGTCTTATCGCCACTGCTAGCTCTTTTTTATAGTGCTTAATATGCTTCAGCTGCTCTTTCTGCCCCCACCTCCTTCCTTCTGTGTTCCCCAAAATGTATGTAGGCTCCCGACACCAGAGTGCTGCTGGAATGAGGGACGCTTGCTTTGAGGATTCAGTGCTTTGAACACAGTTTGTTTACAGCAGGTATAAAGCAGAAGCATTGTTTTACACTCTAAAGGAACAGGGAAGTTGGCAACCATCCATCTGTGCAGCTTTGAAACTTGATTATTCTTTGTTTGAATAGTGATGCACTAGATAGGTTTTGACAAACTCCAGATTGCAAAACAATGTTGATGAAGTATACGTTTATGTAAGCATGTATATATTCGTATAGTGTAGATAAATATATATGCATATCTGTAAAGCCTTGTGAACATGAATTCAAAAAGTCTCTGGTTTAGATGAGTCTCAAGGGTCACTTCTATTTTCTCTTCCCCCCACCCAAAAATACTTTGATTGTCTTCTGTGAGAATTGGGTTGAAGTTAGACCTGGGAACAGTTGAACACATGACCTACTGTTAAAAGTCAAGGACCATTACCCAGATATTTTCAAGTGCATCATCCGGTTGAAATTCATGTCGTCCAGGCATTAATTGCTCTGAGAACGGCTGCTTTACTAACTATTTGGTGCGAATTGCTTCCCATTTATTTTCCCTTGTCTGTGTCTGCACACAGTTATGTACTGCAGCACAGCTAATTGATGTGCTGTGTAATTTAGGGGTAGTGATTTTTTGCTTTTTAACTGAACTTCAGACGTGCGCAGAGAGATAACTGTTTTAGGGAAAAAGTGCTTCAGTGTGTGTAGGATAGCAACTCTGCTGGCCGTAAAAATAATAGCTCTTTGTACATATTTTTTATGATTCGGTGCTGTACAGACACTAACATGCTCTAAACTGAGAACACTAAGCAAAACCACTTTAAAGATGTTCAAGAGGCATCCGAAGATGGACAGCAGGAGGAAGTGGCTGCCCAGCAAGGCAGGGGCTGTACTAGGATTAGAAGCGGAGACTTTCTGACAGCCAGCCCTGCTCTCCTCCTTCTTGTAATTCCCAACAGGCAGCTTCTCCTTCTGACTTTTATGCCCCATTTACACTTCCCATCTAAGGTCCATTCTTCAAAATTCTGCCTCAAAGTTGACTTGAAGAATGGAAAAACCTCTGATCCAAACACAAAGCAAAATACTTTCTACTCCTTATGAAGTCTTACACTCTTATTAAAAAAATCGGTGCCATTCCTGTCTTATATGTCTAATGACATTGAAAAAGTCCTTGCTTTCTCTTAGACGTTAAATTACTTTTTCTTTTCTCATATTTTGATTCAAATGGTGGTCAAAAGCATGTATTCTGAAAATGTCATTTATTTATTTAAAACCTTTTATCTTTGGGTGTTTAACACAAGTTACGTAAAGTGTGGTTTTAAAGCATCTGAGCATCCAGACTTGCAGTTTCCCAGGCATTTTGTGATGAGACTTATGCATGAGTTTATCAGACTGTGAACCATCCACTTTCTGAAAATGACGGGCTAAGTGAATTGTTCTAGATTGACACAAGGGAGTTGCTAGCCTTGGTGGTAGATAATGACTCTCTGTCCTGCTGCACCATAGCAGTTTTAGGTTATTGCCAGTGTCTCTGATCAGTCCAGACAAGGTGTTAAACAGCAAATTTTAACAGTGGTCTGGCAATGAAAAACTGAGATTTTTATATTTTTATCTGTTTTAAAGCCCATTTTGCAGTCATATTGATCTTCAGACAGAAGAGTGTGATTCATAGCAGTTGAGATTTAAAAGAAGAATAAAAGCATCATTCATTCTTTTCTTGTAGCTTACTGTATGAAGAGGTTAGTGTCTGTGATACCAACCCTTGCACCTCACCCAAATATAAAAGTAAATAGCAGTGTACATTTTTTGGGGAAGAAAATACATGTTCATGCGTTTGATATTCTCCACAGCTCAAGCCACAGGAATGAGCTGGATGATTCCTCTGCCCCTCTAAGATGGGGAGGTTCAAAGCATGGTACCGTTTTCAGCAGTTATGCACTTACCAACCTGAGCCACATAAAGAATTACTAGAAGTGGGAGAGTTAAAATGGCGTGTAGAGCGTGCGTGCATATTTTATAGGTGTATATATAAATATATACTTTATATATAAATAAACAGTGCTACAGAAGAATACATGTCAGTCACTTGTCACAGTGGTAGAAGTGGCTCTGTTACAGCATCAGTGATTCTTACACCGTATGTTGCTGGTCTCGTGCAGTGCCTTGCTTTTGTTCAGCTAGCCCTCCAAACTAAGCATCCCATCATAAGGATTGACTAGCATGAAAATGCTTTAAAGACTCTAATCTCATTAGATAAACTCACCATTTTTAGTCCACATAATGGAAGCTTCTGAGCCAAAGAAAACAAAATTGTATTTGAAATATGACTGACTGCTGTTAGACGAAAGAAGCAAGGATAAATCAGCCAAAGAAAACATTGTGTTTAATGACTGATGTGATGGTCTGAAGTAGTGTATTAGCCCTACAGTTTATCTAGCAGCAGATATTATATTAAGTTTGGAGTAATGGTGATCCCCCAAACAGAGTATTGCCTTATCTTACTGAAACTGGAGAAGTTGTATTTGACCAATGTGAACCTTCTATTAGAGCAGATGTTAGGGACATGCAGAGCTTAGAAGAGCAGAGGAAGCTTTCTCTCGAGAAAAAAATAGCACTGTGCTGGTGCCATTTACCTTTAACTGGAGAGTAAGCATATTTAGAACCAACAGTAATTTGACTGTGTTTTATATTGGGTAGAGCTATGCTTTGGTGAACTGGTGATTTTCCGTTTAACCAGGCCAGCACAAGAACTGAGCTGTTTTTCTCTCTGTTCTTTTATTAGTAATATTTAATAATGCTTCACTAGCACATCGAAGAGAAACTGTAAAGGCAGAAAAATGAAATGTCTGGTGAGAAGGTGCAATTTTGTCTTTTCTGATGGCTTCTGAAACCCTGCACTAGCCAGGGAGCCCTTCTGCTCTGCCCATTGGCATTTCAGCACCTCTGCTGGAGCCTCCATGTCTCTTCAAGCTTTGTCCTACAGATTGCATGTTTTGTTCTCTGGAGTTCTGTTCCCTTCCATTTTCACATCTGGATGTGTTTCCTAGTCCACTGGGACCTACATTGGGGTGAAAATTCCGATCTCAGCCGGGATTTTACTTCCACCTCTTACCTGGCACATAGTCCTTTCTTTTCAGGTTATCCTTCTTAGTTGTCCACTTCTGTTTACTTGTAACTGTCGTAGCTCTTGAAGTCTTTCTTCAGTTATTATTAACTTTCTTGAAGTTACTTCATCCAAAAGTCCTTTTCTTGCATATTCTGTATATATTTCCTTTGTACCCAGCTGTGTGTTTTCTGTGGCTTGCACAACCGGATCTCTGCAGAGATCTTTAGATATTCCTTAAAGTGCCACTTTTGCCTGATGTTACACCACAGCTTTTCCTCTTCTGATTTTGGGCATGCACTCTCTTTTGCAGCTGGTGTTGGTGCACCTGCCCATGTTGCATCTTATGGATTAGATTCCTGCCTGCGAGAAACTGGCAGCAGTCCTTGGCTCTGAGCTTGTGTTATGCAGATCAAAGAAATGTAAATTAACACATGCCATTATTAAAAAAGCCACATATGCAAGTTTTGCATGCAATTATGGTACTTCTGGAAGGTTTTTTTAAACCATCCTTTAAAATGTTGTAAATAAGTTGCATTTGCCTGTACACAGTCCCCAGAAAAGATGTTTTATAATCTAAAGATTTTCAGAATAACTTACAGAATCAGATTATTTTAAAAAGATTAATAATAAGTAATGAAAATGCACCTGTCATTTTGACCATCCATGTGGGTGTCATTCTGCACATCCTTTGAAAGCCACAAAAATAAGAAGTCTTCTATGTCAGGAGAATTTTTCCGTATTGTAACTCTTCTTTTCTGCTTGGAGAGGCTTATCAAGCACTGAGGGCTAAAATTTTTTGCCATTAGTCATTAAATGGCATTAAATATTTGTTTTGCGCAGATGGAAACAAAATGAGGAAGAGCTTAGATTAAGTGGTTTTTTCTGAATTACAAATGTAAAATTTCTTTTTTTAAGCAGAGACATTATTGGCACATTTTGTTACCATCTTCTAGGGCAAAGTAATAGCATAGAGAGATGAAACAATCTGTTTTTTCATCTAAACTTTCTAAAGCTTCTAGTTAGACTTTGTCCAGGTTAACTCCAAGCATCCAGTTGGGGGTTGGGGGCAGGGGGAGAGCTTGGAGAAGGGAGAGGTACAAGCTGTTTGACATTGTGAGTAAATATTGAAGGATAGGTGTGTTTTCTCAAACTGTGGTAGAATGAAGCTACACAATTTGTATGTGGAGGCTAATTGCCAAAGACTTTGATGCTAACATGGGAGATTTCCAAACAATTCTACATAATACAGAGTCTATTTACAAAGATTCAAAATCTGCATTTGGATCAGAAGGGATGTTTTGGCTTTTTTTCCTCTAATGAAATTTTGTTTTCTGAAATCTTGAGCATATCAATGTGCAGCTGTTTACATAGTAAGGCTAGGCAGGATTCCTTCGAATAGGAGATTGAAGGAAGAGCTTAAGCATTTGTGCAGGCACTATTTTATGGCATCCTATGTTTGTACATGTCCTGAAGTCCTACACAAATTCCCCCTCTGTTGGGGTCGGGTCTTGCCTTGCTGTGCCCTCCTGTGAAATGAGCCTCTGATGTTTTGCTTGCCACTTACCACAAAAACTTTGAAATGCTCCCCACCTGATGGATAGCCCCGGTGGGAGAATGTAGAAGCATAGCGTGCTTGCAGTCCTTTGCTTGGACTTGGTGTAGTGTCGTAGCACTTACCTTTGCAGTGCTATAGCTAAAGTATGGGTTTGTTAATGCATTTATTATCTTCTAGGTGTATGTATTTTAGGTTTCCTAATCTCATATCTGAAAATGTAATTAGACTTGTATTAGTTTGGAGTAACAAAGTGTCCTGCTTGGTAATGGGAAAATTAGTTCCCAGTTTATTGAGCAAAGAACCTCTTCATTTTTGTTTTTCTTTTGCTAGCTGAAAAAGGTCCTAGTCCAGGAATGACATCACTGTATTCAACACTAAAAATGCTATGCAAAGTTATAGTACTGAAGTTCTCTAAGCTGAAAAAGTCCTCTAACCTTAGAGTTAGGCCTTTTTCCTCCTCTGCTTTCACACCAGGCGTGTTGTATCAGGCTGTAATGGTCCTTTGCCCCTCTGCAACTCCTCTCTGTGTGACCTTTAACCAATTCTTTCTGGTTTTCTCAAGTGCTTTTCAAGCATTTCTAAAATACCCCAGTTGTGTTCCCCAAGGAGCAGCCATGATTCCTGCATGGCTGGAAGACCTCTTGTGTTGTGGTGCATCTTTTATCTTGGCTTCAGTCATGTGGTAATGACTTCTGGGTGCATCCTGCTGCCCTGCATCCTTCATCACTGTCAAGTGTGCAGTTTCTGCAGCTTGTCTGTGTTTGATTGCTTCTCATTTTCTATTTTTCCTGTGCATTTAAAAAGCTATACTCTTTTCCTTCAGAGGCCCATTTCAGTTCCTCTCTGTAATGCTGTATGCAAAGCTCTTCAGGCATCACTGAGAATCCACTGTGTGCCTGGCTTTTTTCTCCAGACTATGGATATTAGAGAGCATAGTTCAACAGGCAACATGAAGCACAGAAAATCCAGGAGTTTGGAAATATAACTAACAAACCTGTAAACCTCCTGCCACCATGTTCTGTCATTCTCACAGGAAGCAGAAACTTGGTTTTGATCTGGGCTAAAAAAAAGGAGATACTGCTTGTTAAAACCACATTACTTAGCTTTGGGTATGTTGTCTTCAGTTGTTTGTTATAAAGACTTTATAAAGGGGGAAAAAAAAGATTACAAAATTGCAGAAAGCATACTTTTTGTATGTTTTCTGAGGAATATGGGATGATAGGGTTTAAAGATTCCCTAGATTGTATTTCTTCCCCATTATATTCTCATATGGGAGTTTTTATAGTATGTTCTTAGTCAGTGAGAAGAAAGAAACCTGATATTTTTGTGGGTTGTTTAGAACACCAGTGGATGCTGTGAGACTGAGAGGTGTTTCCAATTTAGTTTCATTGAGTGGTATGCTGACTGCATCGGACAGCCAAGCTGGGGTTTCTACTGCAATCAGTAATTTTATAAACTTCTCCAGTAAATAATAACTTCAGTTATTGATGAGTATGAAGTAGACCTAAATGAGCTTGTCAATATTAATGCTTACTGTACTTTCTGGAGTTACCGAGCTTGTTATGGGCCTGGGCTAGGATGTTACCATATTCATAAAGGTAAACAAAGGCAGCTGGCCTTTCTGTTCATGGACAAGTAGGAAAACACCTTGGATTTCTTGGTTAGTATCAAAATTGTTCCTGGACCATTTCTCTCACATGCATTATTTCTGTCTGTGGGCTTTTTATTAACTGTTTAGTTTGTCTGTTACCCGTTACTAATAGGTTCTGATTATTCATCTGTGTTGTATGCTTTTAAATCTATGCCTCAAGTGTCTGATGGCTGATTGAAACAGGGTTAGAGAAATGAGAGATTCCAACAGCATGGCTGTATGAACATTTTCTTTTACAAATATATTTCTTTGACACCTGGTTTTGAGAGTGTTTTTGTGATCCAAAGGTCATCAGATTGCATGCTCTATAAGAAAGCAAGTATAAGTGGTACTTTGTAAACTTCTTGTAGATCTTTTTCAAAGGCACGTCTCTAATGTTTTTAAAGTATTTTTTTCAGCTAGACTGATAAATACGCAGTTTCATGCTTCTCTAAATAGAAAGATGTATCTTTCTTGTCTGTGCTGGAGCTGTGACAGATGTAAGAGGACAAACCCCATGATTTTAATGCAGGTCCTCCAGCTTCTGTTCCTTCTACCTACATATATCTGTGTAATGATCTTTATGGGGAAAAAAGCTGTGTGAAAAAGTAGGAGAAGTCCTGTGTGGGGAGGGGGAGACAGGGATCAGTGTGAGTGCACCCGCAGTTTGCAAGCATGATGTCATTCTAATTTGCACTGCTAGGGGATGAGCTCATTGGGGAGGGGCCTTGCAGATTTACAGCTGTGCCAATTCATCTCTGGTTTCATTAACATTCTCCAGGCTCCCTCCTTGAACTAAACAACAGGCACTGTGTTATGAATTATTTAAAGACCTATGAGAGCTTCTACTAAATAAAAACAAGCATCAGTGCAAAACAAAAGAGTGAACTCTCTATTTTGCTTCCACAATGTTGTTAGAGAATGCATGTCTACTATTCCCAAAAGGATAATCAGGTATTTTTTTCTCCCCCCATTTCTGCTCCTTAACATTTTTGCACTACTAGTTTTGAGTAGCAATCTGAGTTGCCTTTTTGTGGAAGGTGGACATGTAGGCCTAATGTGTGTATGTATATTTGTTTCTTGTTTAGATGCAGTGTAGTGCTGGCAAAGCTGTATTATTCCACTCAGTAGCTGAGTTTTAATTTCTAACAGGAGTTTAAATATAAAACTTGGGCTCTTAGAAGAAAACAAGCATGTTCTTCTATTTCTAGAGGCCATGTTAAGACTAATTGTGTATTTTACTTTTTTTAAAATAACCCACAAGAAAGTACCTGAGAACTAACTAAGTTTGCCTTTCACTATTTTAAGGAATTTGTCTGCGTTTATTACAAGATGGGATAGGCTTTTCTGTACACAAATTTTTAAAAAAAAATTACAATTCTACTTTCACTGTGAAGGAAGTTAGCTTCCTACAATGTCTCACGATCCAGCCTGAGTTTTTGTCATAAACCTTGCCATTTTGCAAATGGGCCAGAGCAGCTATTTGAAAATCAGATAAGTACCTGGGAACTGCATCTGCTGTACTCTGCCTCCTGCCTGGCTGCAGGCTAGAGGTGTTAGTTCATTTGTATACTTAGATTCACTGAAATTCTCCTCAGAAAAGCATTTTAACAGATTTTTCTAAAGATTTAGATGCTAGGTTGAGATGTCATGTTCAAAGGGTGAATTGTGCCTAGCGTCTGGAAATACTTCAGGACTTCTCTAAGAAGCAAGATAAATCTTCAACATTATTTTGGTTTCTCTTAGGTACCTTTTACCTTCTCCCTTAGTGCAGCACCTACCTTCTGAGATGAGGATGGGGTGAACTTCTGTCCTTCTGAGCTCTTATTATTGCTGATGTCTGTAACAGCTTTATAGGATTATTCGTTCCTGATGTAAGGTGCTTTAGCCACTTCTTGTAGATGCATCTGTCTTGGTAGCTGTAGGACAGTGAGCAATACAAATAGAGGGAAATCTGAAATAAAGTAGTGGTTGGATTTGGTTTGAGTTTGAGTAAGCAGCGGGTTTGCTCTAAAAGCACTGTCCCCCTTTCGTATTTGCGTTTGGGGTCTGAGGAGAGTTTGAATATCCCAAAAGTGAAGAAACAGATGAATGATTTGCTGGCAAGAATACTCAAAAGGCTTGTTGCTAGGGGAAATAACTCAGTGCAAAGGCCAAGCTGGTTTGTCAGACAGTTCACCAAAAAGTGGCCCAGTAAGAGAATCATTGCTTTCTAAAAGTTACTGCAGCCTGTTAGAGCATGGCAATTCTGCACTAGCTATCCTCTTCTCTGAAGGGAAAAGTATTTTCTGTATACAGTACTACAGGTAGGTTTTTAAAAAACTTCTGCTACTGAAGGTGTGAAAGGACTTGGTGTAATTCTTGTAGTCTCTATAACTTGAACAGATGAAGAAGTAGTATACTTTTTAACTTCATGAGTATATTCTAGAAGCATGGGCAGCAGGTAACAGCTCTTCAGTGCCTATAAAATTCTTCAGCTAGGAGCCTGCTAGTGCTCCTTGTTCTTTTCCCACTCAAGGAGCATTAGGAAACTCTGGAGAAAAGCAAATAGACTTTCAGTTTAAGTGCTGGCTTCCTTATAGTCAGCCTTATCTGTGACAGGCAAATTGCGTACTATGCCAGCTTGTATACTTTCAACATAGTAATCTTTTAATTTCACACCATGAATGGGAGCAGTGCCAAAATACACTTATGTAGAGGTAAACTCAAAATGACTTCAGCACTAGCAACCCAGCATGTCCCTCTGTAGAAAAAACATAATCTTCAGTAAACACTTTTTAGTTTCCAGTATTTTTTATATTTACAGTGTGTTTTGTACAGCTGTGCTCTAGGATGGACTTAATCTTTGCATTCAGAGACAAAAGCAGAAATAAGCCTGCTACTCAGATTTCGAAGTTTTGAGACAAGCCTACAGCTTGATTTTGTGGAAGTAAAGTTTAATTGTTTTGTAAAGTTGCCTTGAAATGCTGTTGGGGATGCTGTTGGTTCCAGGAGTAATGAAGGAGGGGGATCTGCTCTTGGTTTTGCTACTGAATTGGTAGCATCAGCTGATTGTGGTGTTGTAGCTGATGCTGGGCAAACTCCTTTGCTCTTTTGCCTTTCCATATGTAAAGTTGGGACTATTTTTCTATGCTGAAAAAACTAAATAATAATGGGATCTTCCTTTCAGCAGATTGAATATAAGTCTTGTGTAAGCTGTTGTGGTCAGGATATCTCCTCAATACAGAGGCCGGTTGACTTAGAGGTCAGTTCATCTTACCCTGAAGGAAGCACAAAGTGGGAGATGGAGTTGGCCAGACACAAACATCCACTGCCATGTTAGGTGCCATCAGGTGTTTGAGATGCCTGTGGGGGCTCTGGATGTGACTCACGCAGCAGCTAATGACTGTAGGGGGCAGGGGAGAATATGCTAGAGCATCTCAAAGATGCTGGATACCTAAATTTAGGCAAGCCCAAAATTAACCCTGCTGGTAGTGTCTGGTCTTGTGTTTTGCTGATTATTGTGACCAGGTTTCTCTTGACAGTAAGAGGAGTGCAGGGATATATCACTTGAATCCCACCCTGTGTCAGACAGCTTTGCATATATTTTTAACCCATCCTTTAGCTGAAGGTCAGTGCCATGTATCCCATGTAGTTTGGTTTAAAAAATCCTCAAAAGGAGTGTTTTAAAAACTTATTTATTGCTTGTGGCAGTGGATTCTAAAACATACTGATGTGTTAAAGACATTTTGTTTCCAAACATGAAAGGTTTCTGTGAGAGAAGAATTTCTTGAAGGAAACCAGCACTTCAGTGCAGATCTTAAAGATGGAGCAGCCCTTAAAGATGGGTGCTGCGTCAACAAGCACACAGTTCTAGGCACTGAGAATAAAATGAGCTTTGAGCAGGGGGATGCAGAGGAAGAGGTAGTGCTGCTTTCCTGCTAGCCTTGATAAAGATACAAATACGTTTCAGAACTGTGACTAAAGAGCATCCTTCAATTATAGTAGTTAAGCATATGGAAACTACAAATCAAGTGTGATTGCAAGTGGCTTGCGGGAGAGTGAGAATAATCAGTGCTCTCAACTATACCCTTTTTGTACCCAGGAAGCTAACAATCAAGCTGGAGGCAATATTTTACTACATTTGAAAGCTTAAATACAGGCATGGATGTCCTAGATTTGTTACCAAAGCCATCTAATTTTTTTTCCTGGGTTTTTCTGTATTTTTTAAGATACTGCTGGCTGTAGGTGTAATAGGAGAAGATGGGTTTGAGGATGGAAGGAGGGAAACCACCACTTGGTTTCATGTATTAACAAACTCAGCAAGGTGCAGTTTTTAGATTCGGTGCTGGGTTTTGATCTCCTGAGGTGCAGCTGAGATTTCCAGATCCCTGCAGTTGTAAGAGCTTTGTCTGGAAGGTGGGGGTGGCAAGTTTGAGCTTTTTCTGCTGGCATCATGCCTGGTGGTCCCTTGCCTGGGCCTAATCCTGAGCTGTCGTGTTAATGGAAAGCAGTGGTGCTGTTGTGCTGCCTTGTCCCCAGCACCAAACATCTTACCTGGGGGGGACCTTGGCTTGCTAACTTGGGGCTGACTTACGTGTGTGTGAGTCTGTGTGGGTGTGTATAAACAAACAAATAAATATTGTTGTACAGATGTATTTTAATTTGTGCTCCTCTTTAGTTTTTATTTCAGAAGCTCACGTTTTGAAAATGACTATTTCAGAGTGACCTGATGTGCACATTTTCATGTGGCCATTTCTAGTACTCGGTTGCCAGAATGGTGTTTTAGATTAATGGGAGCATTTTTTCCTGATTTAGAAATGCATTGCAATTGATCCACTCAGCTGTTGCTTAATTCCTCATTTCATTTACAGAAATAAATAAATAAATAAATAAATTTGAAGTAATTCATCACACTCCCTTTTACAGGGCTTAAGTCATAATACTGGTACATTTTAATCCTATAGTAAATGCCAAACAGGCATTTTCTAGGTTGATGGAGGTTCTGTTTTAGAGGGGAAGAAAAAAGATTAATTTTGGTAGAATTCTTGGTGTAAACTAAATTTTACAGGATTAGATCCCTGATATTTATGACAACTTGAAGAAAATACGTAGTTTTCATTAGCTGACCGTTAGATTTTTTTAATTTGGGAACTTCTTGAAGCACTTCATGCAGTGCACTGCTGGTACCCTCTGTTTTGGTTGTTTCCATGAGGCTTGGAATAGCCAGTCATGTGCAAAAACATTGATTTTAGCACGTCTAGCTTAGAAACAGCACAGGAAAAAGGATTGCTTGAGTAAAGGAGCCAAATATTTGTAGAAACTTCTTGTTGAATCTTTTATGTTCCCTGCTGGGAGTTTCTCCAGTGGAAAATGAATGGAAATAAGCAAGTCACCAGGGCTGTCAGCTGGTTTCTGAGTGAAACAGGTATTTATTTGCTCTTTCCACCAATAAATACATTCTTGTCACTGCTATAAATGAATTCTGAAAAGCATTATGCAATCAGTTACCATTCCACATTAGCAAGTTGAGGTTCACCTTGTTAAACTTCCCTTGTCAAATTACATCCTAACTAAGAGAAGAAAAAGACAACATGTAACTTAATGAGGTATTTCTTGAGTGTGAGTATGGGGACCAAAAAGAGTACCCTTTTATCCTGTCTGGTTTTTCTTTAGTATACAGGACTGTGGGCTACTGAAACAGAATTTCAGCTACTGATTTCTCCCATCAGTCTAATGTGAAAGAATGCAATCAGTAAATGCGCTGAAATCCTCTGGGCTGTATGTGTAGCTATGCGGTGTCATCTTCTAAGATGTATGATTTTCATCTGACAAAAACTTCCATGGGGAAAAAAGTTGGGAAAACAGATACTCCTGAGTTGGATTTTAAAGTACAGTTAAAATTCTGGCTGCAAAAAAGCTTCTCTAAATGTTTGTTTTTTACAGATTTCTGTTCATAGAAGTTGAAGCTGAAGTGAGGCTCGAGTTAACAAAAATAAATATTGACCCCACAGATTTTGTACCTGTGATTTAGCTTTGGGAACAGACGTTATGCAGATCCGTGCCAGAAATCATTAGATAAACTCTCCCTCTGTAATAGCAGTTTCTCTTCTACCAGTTTTTGAAGCAAATGCCCCTTTTCATAACTGATATTGTAATAACCCCCAACCCACTCACAACGACTCAGAAATACTGGATATTACTTTTGCAAACATTTTGCAGTGTTAGAGAACATATTGCACGTGCATTAAAGAAGTACTGTTCCATGTTATATTTAGTGAGCATACAGCCTTTGCTTGCTGTATTTTACTCCAAACTTAAGTTAACTTGTGAAAGTTTATGTGAAGGCAGCTTCTAAAGTCACATGTTCTCTGATTCTAGTGAATCTTTTTTGATTCTTTCAGTAATGGTATTTTTTTAAAAAATCAACTGAGAAAGAAACTGCTTATTCTTGAGGAGTATTAGTCAAAAAATCAAGGTTGTGATTGCATTTTTGATGGCTGTATTCAATTTATCTGAAATCTTGACTGTTCACCATGACAATAATACCCCAGCACAGAATTGTGCTAGACATTTGGGCTTCCGTGAATAACTCAGGTGCCCTCTAGGCTAAAATGTGAAGCCAGCTTTACTTCTACACGTCTCTGATTCAAGAGTGATACATGAACCTGTGTTGATCACATTGTGTGATTGCAACAACTGATTGCAATAATGTTTTGGTGTTTTGGTTTTTTTTTTCAACTTTCTTGGGGAAAGTTTTCACCTTAAGATTTTTCTGAAAAACTGGTCCTTACAATGTTGTGCTGGGTTGTGTGTCCCAAATTACTGGTTATTCTGGAAGAAGCTTGAGTGTGGACACATATGCAACAACCCAGTTCCATTTTGTTTTAGTGTTGCATTTCCCTGGTCTTAAAATTAAGAACCAAACATTGTTAAGGGGAAAAATGGGTTTTTACTTCAGTATTTATTTAAGGACCTTTAGGTACAACATCCAGGTGGTATACACAAAATGCACCCCAAGATGCACACACACACACGGCATCTGAAAAGCACACACAATTATAGGCCTTGCAAATTAGCATGTCTATCAAAGATTCCCCAATGAGAGGCTCGAGTGAACTTCCTGTCCTAAGGAACTTCTTTCTTGGATGGGCCTATTTTAGTTTACAGAATGTGTTTTAGAGAGGACTTTGGTGTCTGAGGCTTTCTGACCCCTGGCTGCAAGGCTTCCAGGATGTTTGGTCTCCTGGCTTAATGGAATATTGGGTTTCAGCTAGGATATCTGACTTACGGAATTAGGAGTATGTGGGTTAAAAGCACTAAAAATACATAAAAGTTATATAAAAGGGGTATAAAAGAAAAGGCAAAATTAGATTTTCATTAAGTATTTTGAAAAGGTAGTATTTTTGATAGAACATCCACCATCAGATGATTAAGTTGGTTCGGACACGGTCTTCTTGAGTCTGGATACCGAAATAACATCTGTCTGCTGAATCTGATAGCACATGAATATGCTTTAAAACAACCCAACAGATGTAGTTTTGTGGTACAATTGTCTCTTCTCACATTAATAGGTAGATATCTAATTTTGTCTCAGGTATGTTGCTTGGGAATGAGGGATGCTGAAGGAAGGTGTGAATTATGGAAGTTGGCCAAAACTTTTTTATTTCTTATTTTGATTTGACTGTGTGTTTGCACCCAGCACTATCCAGTTGAAAATCTTTAGGTTTTAATTATTCACCTTTGGCTAAGGTGTAGGTGTTACTTGGGAGCATGTTTATCTAAACACCACTAAGCTGGGGACTAATCTTTGCAGTTATCAGCAGTTCCATTGTCTGGGCAGAAATACAGAAACCAGACCAGTTCAAACCAGTGGGAGTATTGTACATTCCCATGCTGGCGTGCGTGGGCCAGACCAGCGGGAGCAGGAGGGAGCAGCTTTCTCTTTCTCCTCCTGGACTGGGTCTGTGCTCAGCCAGAAACATGCTTGGTCATCAGATGTCAGCCTGGATGAAGAGTCAGGTAAAATGAAATGCTCGGCGATGAAGCTGTTGTTTTTTCACCTCCTGTTCTGTGGGATGTTTTTTTTCTTTGCTGAGTTTCTGCTTTGGAAAGTCAGGATATTCCGAGTTCCCAGTACTGCAGTCCCAGGGGCAATGCAGTTGGTGTTGTACTGCCAGAACTCCATGCACTGCTCTTCATGAGCCAGGTATGGCATGAGGAGTCATGCAAACGTCATCCTTGGAGTTATTTAAAGAACAAGGAGAGTCTTTACAAAGCAAGGCTGCTGACACTCTTGGCTTTCCTAAGGCGAGCAGTCAATGCCAGCAGAGGAACCACAGATGGACGCGTTGCATAACAGCCTTGCTGGTCGGCTGGTTGATGTATCCCTTGTGACAGAGCATCCCTTCAGCGCAGCAGTGAGCACGGAGGGCAGGCAGGAGAGCAGGCGTACGGAAACTGTCACAAGCTGAATCTGCCCTTGAGTTTATCTTCAAATCTTCAAAACAAGTCCCTGGCTGCAAACTGAGACCAAGAGAAATCAGTCTGAAAGCGCGTGTTATTGTTTTAATAATACTTTTGCTTGTGAAGTGTTCTTTGGAGGCTGTGTCATTACTGATGCTTGCTTCAAAGTGATTTATCATGCTCTGCATATTGCTGTTTATAGCTGCATATCTTTTGTTAGGAAATCCGTTTCTGGATCATGTACAGACACGAACACGTGACTATGATTTTTTTTCCGGCTTTATAGGTTAGTGCTTATCTTTTTAAGATATTCCTTTGAAGTGAAGGACAAATAGGCACCAGGTGCGTGATTCTTTATCTTATTTTATGTGTGATCAGTTAATAAAAAATTTAATTATAAGGTCTTACACAAGAGGTTGGAATATGAAATATAAACCAACAAAAAAAATGGAATTTGAGTCATAAAATTGTGCTTTTTTAGTTTTATGTGCACATGGACATGGTGCTCTTTTTCTTTCTTCCCATTTTGCCCCAGTTAGATCCTGTACATTATCACGACATGAGTAAAAATGTGCAGCCATTGTAGTCAGTGGCTCTGCCATGTATTTCTTCATGGTTAGCAGTCATCCCTGAAGCACAGAAATGCCACTTTTTTTCCCCAAACTGTGTGTCACAAATACGGTTTGATCTGTTTTAGTTGGCCAAGTTGAGAGACCCATGGTTCTCAAAGTTCCACGTCAAACAGTTTTATTCCTTTTATCCATATGGAATAGTACCTGAAGCATACAGTTATTTTGCGAAGAGATCTGTATTTGCTGTCAGAGATCAATACCTTTGTGATGATGCAGACCAAGGGGTGAGTTGAACCTGCTACTGAAGCTGCAGCCGCAATGATCAGGGCTGTAAGAATATTGTCATCTTTATTTGAAAAAAGGAAACACCCTACGAAGATACACTTGGTATCACTTGGGCTTCCTTGCTCCCAGCGTGCTCTAAAGAAAGATGCTGGCCTAAATTTCATCATCCACTTAGATCTGCTGTGCAAACAGCAAAATCCTCTCACATAAAGGATAGAGAGCAATTCCCACTGCCCAGGGGAGGAGCTCTTTGCTGGGCAAGTTGTCAGACATGTCTCCGTAGTCACATCAGGTAGATCATACTGGGCATCCAGGAATACTTTCCTACCTACATCTTTTCCTTAATGGCAAGTTACATGAGGACTTTGTGCTGGAGATGAAATAAGGCAAAAATTACTTTAAGCTAGCTGGGGGATTCAGTGACGTGCCGAGTTGTGCTTGGTAGGGGAAAAGAGTCAAGGTTGTGTGTGTGTAAGAAAAGGTTGTTAAGGGGAAGTAAGAGAGAAATAATACAGTTTATCTATTTTAAAAAGCCAAAGGGTGATGGTAGAAATGAGACTGCTGTCAGCTCCACTGTAGAGTTGCAGCTCCATTGCAGTTTTTACATCTGTATTGATTGAGATGTGCAACAGAGAAAGAATAAATTCAATCACCTTCATTTTTCTGGGGGAAAAATGATCAGAAATTATGGACATTCTAAAGGTAGCTTATTCTTTAAATAAAACTGGTAGATTTTCAACATGCAGTGGTGTTCTGCAAAGGTAGTCTATAGCTGCAGTGCTCCAGTTTGCACAAAATACAGTGTATCTACAGGATAGTAATGTAGTCCCCTTGTGGAAGTGCTAATGTTTGTATTGTATTAGAACCCGCTGTCAGGTGAATGCTGCTTTCAGTGACTCATGAAGAAGTAACTCAGGCTTCGTGGAGGCCATGTCTCTTTTGTCCAAAGTAGCTAACACACTAACTGGTGGCTCCCCAGAGAGCAGCAAGGAGGAGGCTGTGGTTGTCCAGGACTGCAGAGAGGAGTTGATGAAAGCAGATATTAAGCAGGCACCAAAACCTGACTGCCAGCTGCTCACAGGCTAAAACTTCTCTTTTTCATCTGTTTTATGAAAAGATTTATTCATTTGTTAATGTCTTTATTTGCGTTAACCTTAGAGTTTTCATTAAATTGTAGGGATGTTTTTTTCTCCCTGAAATTCTTTGATGGTTGTTGGAAAAGACAGGCATACTAGGGGAAGTCTGGTGTCAGGAAGAAAAGAGAGTGTAGAAAGACTAGAGCAGAGCATCACAGAGGGACTAAGATGAGGGGGGAAGATGTTTGAATTTATGAAAATTGTGGACAGTCTGCCTGACAGTGTGCAGAGTGGGATGTGCCTGCATTTGCTGTTCTCCCAGCTTTCCAACCCTGTGTTTCCAGCAGGTACGGTTTTAAGAGTAAACTAATAACAAGGTGTCATTGTCACGTATGGATACTTTAAATAATTTCAGTGAAAAGTTTAAATGTCAATGCCTCTGTGACTGTAACTACTCTAATTCATTAGTGTGGAACATTCCATGTGCTTAGCGACTTCTGCATCTGTGATCTGAAGACAAAGAAACTAGACTGTTAGGCCATTGCAAATTGTATGAAAATGGAAAAAAAAAAAGATGGAAAATGTTGTTATTTGTTGACTAATAGTGGAAAAGAGTCCACTTCTTTTTCTGAGAGGAAGAAGAGAATTGGATTCTGTAATGGAAAACGATGCCTTCTTGTCATTAAGTCTGTGTTGTCTTTGATAAATGGAAACAGAAATTAGTAGTATCAGCTGTAATGTGGACATTTCAGTAAGACTTCAGTAGATTTTTACAACATGCATCTATAGTTTAATACAGAGTACTGCTTTCGTAGGACAGCATGGAAGGTGGTGAAGATGTTAATGAAGTTAATTTTTTGTGTGATTTCTTTGGGTGACCATTACAGTTGTTGTACCTCTCAGCAGCAGGAGTAACGTTATGGAAGTCTGTGAATGGATAACATGGGCGTAATACCAGACCCAAAATAAGTGACTGCCTGTTTTATGTCATGGTAATTATCAGTTGTAATATTTGTGAGAGCAGTGTTTTCCTAGACAAAAATAATAATGAAAAAAAGAAAGGTGGTGGGCAAGTTTTGTGATGTTATTTGCGAACTACAAGAACATACTCAGCATCTGAGTCTGTACAGCACTGTTGCATTGTGGCTTTATAAACAGCTACCAACACAAATGCATACATTACCAAGGAAGTGTTTCTGTCTAGCAGAACAAACTGGCGAACAAGCTGGACCTAGTGTCACCAGAGGCTGGGTGGTGTATTCTCAATTTCCCTTTGATACCTGCAGGCCACAGTTTTTGGTAGTTTCTTGTAATGAAAAAAAGGTTGAATTCAGAACAAGAACACTAAAGATGACAGCAGAGTTAAGCCAGATGCATTCTTCTGCTACCACGTATTATGTCAGTGGTTTCATTCTTTTCAATACAAAGCATTCAAGTAATTAAAACCAAACAAAAATGAAACAAAAAGCCCTGGACTCATAGAGCAAATGTATTTTATAGCACGATGAATGTTTAATGTTAAAAGCATCTTGGAAAAACATTTAGATTAGGAGTATTTAGAAATATTCCTGATACCTCCCTTCAGTTTTATTCCATCTAAATTGACCATCTTGTATGCTTACAATGCTTTATCAAAAATAGGTTTCATAGGACTTCTTAATCCATTTTTATTTTCATATCTCCAGATCCTTTGTGAAGTTCTGCCTTTATTTCACTCTAAACTTAAATTCATATTTTGGCTATTTCCTATAATGGTATTACTGATCATATGTAAACTGCTTGGAAACAAATTACAGGGAAGACAATAATTTGAAGGCTGGTTTTGCCCAAATCTTCTACTATTCCTTTAGAACCATATGTGGTAATTGCTGCCTCCAGCTTTTTCTGCATCCTCTACTACTTCGGAAGGTGTTCTGCATATTGCAGGTTATTGAATATCATCCTTCCTCTGCTCTCAAACTGTGTGTTATCCACCCTGTGCTTGACTATGCAACCTTTATTTTTTGATGATTTGTGTTGAAGTTGTCTGAGTTGTGTTGCAGTTGTCTCAGTTACAGTGTCAGATTCTAACTTCAGGTGGAATTTGTTCCACCAGGATTGTTGCATGTGTTCTAAAAATGTAACCAACATAGCTCTGAGCAACCTGGTCTAGTGAAAGATGTCCCTGCCCACGGCAAGGGCACTGGAACTGGATGATCTTTAGGGTCCCTTCCAACCCAGGCCACTCTATGATAAACTATATTTTCGTTTTTGTTTTTCATTGTCATCTCTCCATAAAAGGGCAATGCTTTCATTTCCCTCAAAGAAGGGAATCAAAGATGAGAAACCAGAGCTCAGAAATTTCATGAGGAATTAAATGACTTCCCAGTATTTTTAAAGAGAAACCGCTGTGTATCCATAATTGTCACGAGTCATCACTCATGCTACTGGTTTTTGGATGCTAGAACTGTTTATAAGTGAATAAATCTACTTTAAGTGGTGGTGATGGAGTAAAAGGTGAAATGCTTATTTAATTTAAGGTAGATCTGAAGGTCTGATATAGATACTATAATGTTACATAGTGTAAGTGAACTGTGGCATTTTGCTTGATGGCCTTAGTGCAGCGTAATGCAAAGTAGTGGTGCAAGGTACTGTTTTGCCTACCATAGCAAATGTTTTCAGTTAATGCTATTGCAGCAAGAATGATCATTCCCAGCTGCAACATCACCAGATTTATGTGTGAAACATCCCTTTTCACACTAGGACTTGTGTCCATGGTGTACTTTAAAAGCAAAGCTCTAGGTCTAGTGTTGAGGTTTTAACTCTCATTATTTGGGATGCTGGGCACCTAACAATCCTACATTAAATGAAGAAAAACGATGACTAATCTGCCACCACTGCTCCTTGCAAACATCTATCAGTTAGAAAATTGTACCCTAGGAGAACATCCTGAGGTGGGAAATACAGATACAATTTTAATTGTTTGCACACTAAGGAGAGGCCTTCTACAGGAAATTATTTTAAACTCCTCTTCAGTGGGATTGTTAAGGAGGAGCATCTTCAGTGCAGTAGTTAGTGTTGAGTGGTGAAGAAATATATATGGTCATGGAGTCTAATATCTGCTATCAGTGAACACTGGCTGCTGTCTAGAACAGGTAGTCTACATGGTCCATACGTTCTCATTTTCTTGTTGATATTACTCTGCTGTGCATAAATACATAAATTCTGGTGCAGTTATTCCTGCCTGGGATTTCTTTGACAGTCAGATGCACATGCTGTACAGTGTACATGCAGGGGGCAGTGCTCTTCAAAAACCCCAACTTCTCCACACACCAATTGTGCAGATGGCTTAGCCACAGAAAGCTGGCAACCCTGGTGATGCTTTAACGTGGATGTGTAGTGTCAGGCACCTTTGGCTCATGCATGGTAGGTCTTACTCTGCCCAGAAGCTTCAGTGACATTTCCTTACTGTCCATTCATCTTCTCCAGGCTTGCTGTTTTGTAGTGTCTGTTTTTATATCCATCATTTTAAGTGTATCTTTAGTTCTTATCTGTGCAGCAAAAGTTTAACTCATGGGATGAGAAGATGGCTATCTGTGAGGTTGTAGTTGGCTCCTTTGGAAGAAATTAAGTTGGTTTGGACCTTTGAAAGGTTTGAAGAGTTGTTTAAAAAGCAAGAAGAAAGATGGATGCTTGACTTAAATATAAGAGATGGTTCAGTGAAGAGATGGCTTTGTGCCCTAATTGTTTCAAGGTCAGATGCCCTTGTTAAAGACACTGTGTTGGTTAGGCCTGGAGATTATCTGGTGGTAGTACTTCACAGGGAAATAATGTCCACTTGAAATTCCAGGTGCTAAGCAAACAACAGAAACCTCTCATCTGTAATTGTGAGATTTAAAAAAAAAAAAGCAACCTGCCTGAAAAATCTGAAAGACCTAGTGGTAAATTGTGTGTCACCCAAAACAAGCTTATACAGTGTAGAGCATGTAGAAGATGCTTACTGCACAGTATATTTCTAATGTGGTGGTATCTATTTCAGTCTGTAATCTAGCACTCTCTTTCCTAAAACAGAAGGACTCAGGCCTTCTTTAGCTCTTCAACACATTGCCAGTGTGTTGTCAGAACATCAGCTTGTCTCTTGAGTCATCATGGCATAAAATTGGCGAAGGCAGTTTCTTGACACTGGAATAGCCTCGGGGGCTTCGCTTTGTATCTCTCGTGTGTAATTGGAGGAACTGTGGGTTGCTATAAAGTACATCAGTCACATCTCTGGCTGACTGAGATATTTTCATTCCAAAACTCCTTCATGTCTCAGAAATGGGGTGTATCCTGAACTGTGGCTTGATAAACATGGAAGGAGTTTGATGTAAAGAAATGCTGAAGTTCCTGGGTATGTTCACATCAAAAAGGCACTTGATAGGAGGCGATGTCATAGCAAATAAAGTAATGATGAGCTTGGAGCTTCTGCTCTCCATGTCTGGTAGGTTGAAAACAGCAGAACAGTCACAGAAGCAACTAAATCAAACCTGCTACAAGGTAGAATTTGTCTCCTGAATAATGTAACTAGATTTCTCTGCTCCCTGCCCTGGAACATGACTGAAGCACAGACATGAGGACAATGTACAGAGCAGGGAGAAAATGAGGAAGAGAAGAATATCCAGAGCCATAGCTTATAGAAGATGTATTGGAGTATCTAGAATGTTCTGTTAGTGCTTTTTAATCTGATCACAGAGTGTAAGGAAATTTATAGTTCGTGGGGATAGGATGATACATTAATTGTGGGAATGTCCCTATTGCATCTTCCTTTGAAACAGTCAGTGCTGGCTGTAGAGTACTGGACCAAGTGGTATGTAGAGTCCCACATATAAAGTTATGAGAGTTTATATCTGATTGGTATTTGTACTGTAAACCCTACTGCTCTACCTGAAAAATACTGGGAAGTGCTACTATCTCAATAATGATCTTTCCTGAGAAAATGAAAACTGAGAAAGGAAAAGCATTCAAATCTGGCCTGTAATTAGGCTGGATGTAAAGATAAATGTTAGTTGTGTTTGTTACTATATTTAGAAGGAAACATTTTCATCACCTATTCAAAACAAAGAAGTTCGTTAGCACCAAGTAATTCCAACTTAATAAGCTGTAAACAAGCGATGAAGAGAACAGCAATGAGGTTCTACTGTTCCTTACAGGGGACTGAGCTATCCTTGTGAGTCAAATCATAGAGATTTCAACAGGAACAGGGAAATAGCAGTGTCCTTGTAGAAGATGTGGACAAGACCATATTAACAACACTTGGAGCAGCTTTGCTCATGATGGTTGTACTCTTATTAACAAGATCAACACACACTTGTAGGACGATCAGGGAAATAGAAAGAGAGCCCATCTGGGAGGTGTACCTGGATGCTCTCCATGGATGTGTGCATAGACAAAATAGCTTTGAATTAGCTATCACAGGTACTGTAGTCTGTGTAGCCCTGCAGAACTGGTCCAAGGACAGGAGATGAAGGGGAGTTGGGACTGGAGAGGGCAAGATGAGCTAATTCTGTGTCTTCCCTGTTCTGAACGGATTTCTAACGGATGGAGAAGGACAGAAATCCAACCAGTTGTGAGGTGAACCACAGTGTGTGTCTCTTGAATGGCTGCAATAGTAAAGAAACCCCTGGAAGATAGTTCCCAGTGCTGTGACCTTTTGGCTTGTGTATGCCATAGAAACGTCTTAATAGTTCTACTCTTCAGGATATACAATCTCACTTCGGCAGGGAGCAGAGGATCATCTCAGAGGTGTTTCTTGCCTGGAGTCTCCAGATCTCTTTCAGCAGTACTAGCAGCTCTGGACAGCATTGTCCAGAGTCAGTGGCTTTTTGTTTTCAATTCTCTTTGCTTCTTGCTTGAAAAAAAGTAAGGAATTGGAGAGCTCAGAAAGAATGACGTGTAAATATTGACGATAAACAGAAACTGACCCTTGGGTCATTTTTGAGACTGACTTGATTTCAGCAAAGTGCTTGCCATCTTGTTCACATTAGTAGATGTATGTAGCAACAGAACAGCATGCCTGTGGCTCTTTGATTTGGTGAGATGAGGACTTGCAGGTTTTTTCAAGTGTCTCATCAGTGTATGTTGTATTAGAAAAAAATTACACTTTATCGTGTGGCAGAGAAAAAGTTAAACATTATTTTGATCTTGACTTACAGCAACTTTTTAGACAAATTGTGCTAAACAAATTATCCATGTATGTGCATTAGGACTGCATATATGCAGTAATATTACAAAACATATTTTGGGAATATGAGACATTCATATGATGTGGGAATCATGCTGTTTGCAATAGATAAGAGGGAAAGAAGGAAGAGCAGAACATTTCTGTCCTTGCATTTACTTTTACTTTGGGAAGCACGAAGTTCCTGTAGCATCTGCTGTAAGGATATCTTCAGCTAATCATTCTTCTCAAAAATTAAGGAAGATTTATGGACTTTTTGTTTTGTTACTTTTCCATCTTTTTTTCCTGTTCAGCGTGGTAATCTGTATTGCATTGAGCAAGTGGTCCAGCCCCTTTCCCTGAGGAAAGCATCAGAGGTGTGAAGTTTTCTTTCTCTGAACAGTACTCCATCAAAGTGATCTCATTTATGAGTGGGGATATACCTCTGAACGAATTAGAACAGTAGCATAAGGCATAGGCAGGAAAGGGATGGAACATGAATATTTCGGGTAAGATTTGGAATTATTGGTCTGTTCCTTCAGGGCACTATTGAGACTTGGTTTGCAGACAGATTTATTTGTTGCATCAGCAAGTGGCCTTTAAAGTAGAGAAAATGGAACAGAAAATCTACCCCAAAAATCCTCGAGATTGGTAGATGACCATAAGGGATAACCATTCTCTGCAGGGTTAATTACTCCTTTCTGAATTTAATTTTTGCTTTGCACTCATAATCTTTCGAGAGATTGCCCTTTATTTGATTGCTCTGTTTTGAAGCAGACAGTTTCTGTGTTGTACTCCTACTTCAGCTTCAGTCATTGCCCAAGGGCTCTTCGCCAGATAAGTTTTCCTGATAGGTTGCAGCTGTCTGAAAAGTAAAAATTACTCATTGGATCCATTTTTTCAATATATAGAATAAATTGTTCCTGTAAACTGCACCTTATCTCCCAATGTGGAATTTGGCTTGCCTCACTGTTCCCGTTTATGCAGAGCATTTAAAGCTGTAGATCTTATCACCAGCCAATAATGAGAGCAATGTTTCACTACCCATCCTCTCCCTCCCCACTCCCAGCACACTGTATCCCATATTTTGTGAATCAGATAGCAAGATCTAGCGTTCAGTCCTGTTTCCATATGGATAGGTTTGAAATTTCAGTTATCTTTAAGGAAGTCAGAAAAGTTGCTCAAAAAGCAGTGATAAAAAGGTTTCTATGAAAAAGGCATTTTCCATCTGTTTCGCAAAACTTAAGCAAACTTTTCTGGGGAGCCTTAGGGGACAAAGCAGCTGTTCCTGCCGCTGGACTGCAGAGGGGGCAGCAGAGCATGTCCGTGGGATGTGTTTACACCAGACAACAGAAACCACAGTAATTTAACATCCTTTTTATTGCTGGTGCTGCTCTGCCAGCAGTCCCTGGAGAGGCCTATGTGTTAGCCTCCATAGCAGCCAGGGTAGCATCACTGGACTGTACCTCTGCACGGAGGAGAGGGCACTGGGAAAGGGTGCTCCAGGTGCTCCTGGGGACACACCTGGCTTGGGAAGCCATCTAGCTTGAGGAGGTGGCAGGAGCAGCAGAGGGAGAGACAAGTGAGAGCCCTGTGTGTGGGAGAGTGCATCAGCCAAACATTTGGAATCAAATACCACAATTTCTTGGATATCTACATCTACAAAATGGTCTTACAAATGAATGGATTCTCTTCTGTCAAGTTTTAGTGGTTTTAGTGACAATGGAGACAATAGAGAAATATGTGTTTGTAATAACAGGCCCATTCTTTGTGGAGCAGTGCTAGATGCAAGTTCAAATAAAAGACTTTGAGAAACGTGCCTGTGTTACACACCACTTTCTCTTCAGTTCTGTTAAACGTATTTTCTGCTCCAAGATGCTGCGAACCACTCTGTGAATGTCTCCCATCTGTTAGGACTGATGTGCAGAGACTTTTTATTCTCTTTAAGCTATTACAGTCCAAATAGAAAGTCAGTGTCTCAGTTACTGAGAACTGTGTCAAGTGCTCTCAGGCTCTAACACACCAGCCAGACTTCCAAAGGCCCTTTGAATAACTGAATAGCAAAATCTATTAGCTTGGCCAAGAGGAGGTGGAGAACTTTGAGGTGGCCTTTGATGCATTTTTCTTTTTTTCCTTGAGAAGTTCAGGTATATATGTTTTTTTAGAAGAAAAGTTCCTATAGTTGTACAATAAAAGGTTTTCAGCTTAATTAATTCTAGTAGCTGTCACTATAAAAAAATTTGCTTGTGTATAGCAAGGACAACAGAAACAAAGAAAGGCCCTTCATTCTGCATATGAATTAGTCTACAAATATAAAGTTAGTGTGGAAAATGTTAATTTTGTGTTTGACTACAATGAGCAAAGGCAGAAATCCTCAACTTCTCATTAGTGCATTATTACTGTATCTCTCCTTCTGATATCAAACAGCAGTTTTCTTTTTAGATGTCTGAATAGTAATGTTCTCAATGTTTTGAGATGTATCATTATAGTACTATGCTAATTTAATATAATATTTGGAAATATTTCCCTTTGCTTTTTGCCTTATTGTGAAAAATTAGGCTTTTACTAAAGAATGCTGAGGACCTTGGACTATATATATGGATCATTCTCTCTCTAATTTTTGTTTTTGTCTTTGACAAGTGAGTAGTTTTTAATCTCCATAATCAGCAACCAAACACAAGAGCAAGAAGATAATTTATTTAGCTGTACTGTCAGTATTTTGAGTTGTTAGATGGTAACCAAGTATTACTGTAAATGCAAAGTATTGTATGGACTAAGAATACTTTGTAGCATGATGTAGATCTTTACTCATTATAGAAGAGTGGTTGTAGTTACTTTAGATACATGGAGTCACAGCCACGTACATGGATTTTCTTGCTGGTTCTTTTTTAGGATGTTGTTTTTGCCATTAATGATGAATTGAAGAAAATGAAAATATTTTTATTTTACCTGTAAAATGTAATTTAGGATTTTTATTTCTTTCAGAAGTGCTTGTGTTATTAGTAGTGCACTGATTACAATGATTCATTATATGAAGAATCATATTTTGGGTGTCAAAAGCTTCTAACAGCGTGCTTATTAGTATTGATGCAGTGCTCAGTATGACATCATCTGTGATGTGGCTGTAGTCAAGGGATCATAGTCAGATTTCAGAGGTCTCTTTATGAGAATTTAGCACATGTAGGTATGGGAGGGAGGGAGCAATTTAATTATAGTGTTATTTTGTCCCAGTTATAGCTTATTAATGCACACATATTTATGTGGTACTTCTTTAACAAAAGGTCCAGGTGTTTTGTGAGCTACTGTCATAAGCTGAATTTTGGGTAGAGGACAATAGACAGTTTACATGGAATAATAGCATTTTTGTGCTTGACTGCTTCTTTTCTTACCAATCCTAGTTAATTTTTTTATTTTTTATCATGTCCCTTTGGTGAGGATAGCAGTAAGAAATACATAAGCACATGACTCTGCAAAAACAAAGAAAAATGTAAGCCTTTTAGTAAATCTGTATGTTTAGGGCCTATGGGCTTCAGGTGGTTACTATTCAAAAAGTAAGATAAGGAAAGGCAGGCTCAACAATGCTGGAAGGCAGGGGTATGTGGTTCCGGAGAGGAAGGTTGGTTCTTTGACCGTCAACTTTTGTAGCCAACATCCACTTGAAGTAATTGCAAATATTATTCCCTTTCCCCTTCCCAGGGCTCTTCTGATGCTGCAGTTTCTACCCCCTTGCCAGCCTGGTGCTGTCCCGCTCATTGTTTGGTGGGAGTGGAGCCCTGGTGAGGAAACACTGCCTGGTCCACATTCAGACTGTGCTGGGGCAGCTCTGGAGTGTGGGAGAGCCCTTTCAGCACAGTGAACCCATGCCTCATTGCTTGGAGGATTGTTGCACTGGAGTCAGAGGTTTCTGGTCAGGGAATTGACTTGAAAGCTTTGGAATTATGGGCAGGGAAAATGATGTTTTTTTCTTTGCTTCGAGTGAACTTGGTTGTGCTTTTCAGTGGGGTCAATTTAATCAAAAGCACCTGCTCCCACTACAAGTTTCTCTGCTCTAAGAATATTCTCCAGTACCCTTAAAATATGCTTGGTTAAAGTACTGACTTAAAATGTAGTCTTCCCAAGAGAAAGGACTACAGGCTTTTTGATCTAAGCAAGGCAAGTAATAAAGAGTAGTCTGAAGACTTAAAAACTAGAATAAAATTTGTATTTTTGAAGATTTATTTGAGAGCAGGTCTTAAAAAACAGAAGAAAAAATGGAAGTATGGTATAGGTGTGTCCAGATGGAAATAGTAGGGAGTTTGAAGGTAAGTGTTGCCAGGAGCTGGCAGAGGAAATGGGACAGTAGGAGATTGGATGTTGCATTGGTTTGCAACACTTGCATAGCCTTGGACTTTTCTTGGACGCTCTATTTCTGGAGCTTAAACCCAGCCGTTCCTTGTAGAGAGCTTTGACTGGGGAAAATGTGATGGTGGCTTAACATTGATAAATTATTATCAAAAAAGCAATAAATTCATCAGCAAAATCAAGGAAAGGGTTGATCAAGAGTAAGTGTAGTAACTAAGTCTGATTTGGCCTTGACTGTTTAAAAAAAAGGACACTTTTAATGGCCTGGCTGGCTAGATTAGTGTGTTGCAGGGATCCAGTGAAACCACTCTCCCTGATGAGAAAGCAGAGGGACATGAAACTGAGAGACCTGGGGTGGTGGTAAAATGTCTGTCCCCAAGGACCTGTAACTTCTGCTGCAATTTTCTCTGCTGATTCATTGTAATTTGGCTGTTTCCTGAGTTTGGATTTACAAACACTTGGAAAGAAAGGATCCAAAACTGCTTGGTTCTCAAATTCAGGCTGGGCTGACACAAATACATCCATCTGAAGTCGGGAGATGTCATTTGGAGACTGGAATGTGGGATTAGAGAAAAGAAGTCTTCATAGTTTTGATGTAACAGACAACCTTACAAGTGATTTAAATTTCATTACACCTAATAACAGTAACATCAGAGCTTTTGATTTCAGTCCACAGAAAATCGCCTTAGCAATGGTGGGATAAATGTTTTGGGAACAATTGATGCGTAACAAACAAGTTATTCTCCCCTCTGAGTGCAAATACTGTTGAACAGCTGTGTGCAGGTTCGGCTTTCCAGCAGAGAAAGTTGGAAAGTACTGGGGCAGTCTTAAGGCATCAACTCACACGTGATGTTGACTAAATGCAGATGGCCTGAGTGGTTCCTCTCTTCAGTTTTATGCCTTGCCTCTCTCTCAAAGGCTGCTGCTGCTGCTGCAGTACTGGCTGAGTGATATATGAAATATGTGTGTTTACATTTATGAGCCAAACTGTAAAAATGGAGCAGAGTCACGTAAGCCAGCACTTGTAGCTGCTAAAATTCTTATAGCTGGGAGGCATGAGCAGAGTGTTCCTGTTTGCTGGATGCAGTTGAGGAGTGGTAAATAGTAAAAATGACTGTCATTCAAAATGGGCAGAGAAAAAGTCCAAGGTTTGTTTTATTTGGGCTGTTAGCCTGTTAAATTGGATCAGGGAGAAAAAAGGATTCCAGTAATTGCAAGAGTGTGGTTTAGCATGGCTAGAAATGGCAAGGATTCTCATGACTGTTCCTGTTCTTTGCCTGTTTGTGAAAACTTTCACCTTAGGCACAGTGCCAATGCTGACAATTTTGGGGCATTGTAAAATTATTTGGAGCAAGGGTTAGATTTTCAGAACAGCAGTACTTGTCATTTGGGGGGGGCGGGGGTGGGAATCAGAAGAGCTAGAAGAAGTCAGTTATAGGCTACTTGGGGAAACTTTGGGATTAGCTCCGCGTCTAGACTCTGATATCTTGACACCAACTTGGCAAACACTTGAAACTGCTGTAGCGTGATTTTGCAATTCTGCAGAGGCCTGGATGGGAACATGTTAGTCCTGTTGCCACACACACGGAAGAGCCTTGTTGGAAGGCTGATTGCAAACACTAGGGATCAGCTTCTCCATCATATCAGGAACTTGTGCTCATTTTGTCCTCATATGTTGCAGAAATGCAGATAATAATGTTTCATTCACAACTGGATGAAGTCACAGGGACAGTTGGTGTAGTCTGGGCAGGGTGGGCTACAGAGCAGATGAAGCCTTCTCAGAAACTAGATTTTCATACTGGGATATTAAGTAATTGGAAAATCATCTGGCAGTGTTGGTCTTGAGAAAGTGTAGCATCTCCCTGTCAACCCTGAGGAAGGGTCTTCTGAGCCCAGAGGAATTTGGTATTCTGAGTGAAACACTCCTCTGCAGGCATGAGGAGCTGATGGGTGCAAGATTCGGGATTCAGCTGATCATAGCAGATATCCAAGACCTTTCCAGTACTTAATGATGACCATATGGCTGCTGTGCTCTTTGCCAAAGCCTTGGCTGGAGGAAAGAAGGGTTTCTACAGATATAATCAGAACACATCAAGAACCATCATCAGTGTTTCGGTTCCAGGCACTGATGTGTTGCAAAAGACAGTTGTGAGAGTTAAGCTGTTGTGCAGCGTGGGAGAGTGTTCCTCAGCATCTGTGTGGGTCCTTGCATCAGCCAGAAAGCTGCTGTGAGCTGTTTCATGGGCAAGTTAAAGGTTTGCTCACTAAAATATCAAGAGCCTTGGACTGTTGTATAGTTTTCAGTTAATGAACCTTCCAGCTGATAGGTGAGAGAGGATTCCAGAAAAGGGAGTGCACCGAGCACATCCTGTTCCTCTTGGTGACTTACTGACCAACAGTTGATGGGAAACAGCAGGTAGCTGCCCACTTCTTGTCTTGGGCTTTAAATTAGACTCAACCTGATTTGTTCTGTAGAGCTCCTGGCAAGGCACAGAGACATCTCCAGAGACCCACAAAGCAGAAAATGGGGTGGGGAAAGTGTCCTTTTGTAAGAACAAAATTAACTTGATCTCTAGGAATTGAGAAGATGATTTTGATTGATCAGTCATATGTTTGAAAGCAAACGTTTTCAAAAAATTGTCTGCTTTGATTCCACCCACAAGGTGGAAATCCCACAAGGATTTCCAACCCACAAGGATGGAAAGCAAAAGTCTGATAAATGTAGTGGGTTTGGTAGTTTTATTTTGGTGCATTGACTCCTCAGAAATTTTATGCTATGAGAGAGTTACTCTTGGGTGAAAAAGACAGTATATAATTTTTACAGACAAAAAAAAAATTCCTTCATTGCATAAAAAAACCCCATGACTCCTTGAGCAATGGATCACTGAATCCTGCTTCCTGGTGGCATTTGCTGTTGTCCAAATCTTCTCTTCCTTCCCCTGGAAAGCTGGTTGCTCTCCTTTCTCTTACTACCCCTTCTCCATGTCCTCTCCTCCGACTGAGACAGGTTCCCTGCAAGACCGGGCTGAGGCAGCAATGGGCCTCTGTTCCATCACGCTAGCTCAGACACCCATTGCACCTGCCAAACAACCTTCTCTCCCTCTCTCTCCCCCACCTACCCCTCCTGCACTGTTTTTATGCCAGTTTCCTAATTACTTAAAATACTTGGGTTTTAATCTGACCAGGAAAAATTGTAAGATCAGTCTTTGGAGAGAGTATGGGAATGTTAATAGTGTTAAGCAGAAGCAGCGAACTCGCATCCCGTAGTTCCAGTTCATGGTTTTTCTTTACCCTATAGAGACTAATGTATGTTATTAGTGTTGCTAGTAGTCTCACCCAATTTTACATCTCTATGTCTTCATCCAAGAAAAAGAAAACCACCTTAAGAACACACTTAGCTCTAAGAATATGAATAGCTGAAATTCTGAAAAATAAAAAAAGGAACAAAGAGCTATAGAGAGTCACAGTAATCCTGAAAATTTTTTTCAAAGATACATTCTCTTTTCCCACTTCTTTTCCTATTTACACTGAGTTAGTTTGCTTGTAGAAGCCTCTTGATGTGCTCTGGTTGCCAGAAGACCAATGCTTGGAGAACTCTGTGCAGCGGCTTGTTTTTGTTACTGTGCTGTGCTGGCTTAGGATTTGGGCTGGTATTAAAAAAAAACAAAAAAACCACAACTGAAAAAAAGTTAAATATTTGCTGATGTGTTTCCTGCCTCCCACTCACTGTGTTTCAGGAAATCTTCAGAAGAACTGGACATGGATAAAGTAACAGCAGCCATGGTACTCACCAGTTTATCCACCAGCCCTTTGGTCCGCAGCCCTCCTGTCCGACCCAACGGTAAGCTTTTGGAGCCGGGGGCTGCGGGAAGGGGTGCCAGGGCCCTTTACCAGGGGATTGTTTCCGGGAGTTGTGGCCATGGTGGAGAACAAACGGTGAGTGACTGTCTTCTGGTATGTTGGGGATCATGCTGAGCTTTGGTCCAACCCAGTCAAAGTCTTTGGTGCAGCACTGGCAGAAATGAAAAGAAACATTTTCTTTAACCATAGAGCAGCTCCAGTTTATGAAATGGGAGATGCCCATTCCATAAATGGGATATGAGCACTTCAAAAAGTCTCCTGACCTCACTGAAACACTTAATTTTTCAAAGAGCTTGTTTGCATTTGAACATACACAGTCCTAGAATTGTAGGATGGTTAGGATTGGGAAAGACCTCTGAGATCACCAATCTAACCATCAACCTGGCACTACCACCACGTTCACCTCTAAACCATGTCCTCAGTGCTGTATCCTTAAACATGATAGCAGTTGTTCTTGTCCTCCGCTCCGTGGAAATCAGATTTTTCCCAAAGCCATAGTAAGGCAAAGCACTTCCAGATCACAGCCCTTGGCTGAGAGGCCATGCAGTGCAATGTGTACAGCAAGAGGTCTGCTTCTGCTGATGCGGGATTAGACCTCCAGTTCCTGTGCTGTTTGTAACTCTCTGATGGTCTTCCATCAAATCCATAATCCCTTTAAAGACTACTTCATTCATGGTATAGCAGAAGACACACAAATAAAAATAAATACAAAAAGTTTCAGGTAATAAAGACATTGGTAATGAAATATGATTGATCTATGTGAGGTTGACTTGAGTTACAATAAATTTTTAAGAGTGTTTTATTTTAAGGAATAATTTAAATTAGGACACCCATGTTAGGCTACTTCAGCATTGTTTGTATGACTGTCTTTTCTTACTCACATGTAACTGCTAAAAAAACACTAGATGCTCTCCTTCTGTCAATAATTTGAAGACTGAAGAATACTTGCTTTTCTTCATAGGAACAGGCGTGATCCACTGAATGATGTTCTTAAAGGAATTCATAGCAAATGTCCAATCTTTAAACATTTTTGAATAAATGCTGTGGGTTTTCCATTTATTTTAAGAAAATGTAAGTTTTATCCATTTAGCTGGAATTCTGGCCGTGAACACCCATGGCCCTCGTTCGTGTGCTTTCCAGTGTTGAAAGCCAGAAGTGTTTATGGAGTATCACTGCTGTGAGGAGCACTGGGAAACCGCAGGCATGACATCCCTGGAGACTGTCACGCCTCGGGACAGGATGTTGCCAGCCCCTGGAAAAGGCCAGCAGAAGGGTAAAAGCACACCTGCTCTCCAGCTGCTCAGCTTACAGACAGCTGAAGATGGATCTGTGCTGATGTGCCAGGCAGGGATTTGGTGTGGCCAAGGCACACACGTCCCCCACTGCATCCCTGTCCTGGGGAGCTGCTCTGCTGTGGGTAAAGCAGTATCTGCCACCTTAGACAGTCTGAGCAGGTGACACTTTTCAGGAGCAGCAGTGCACATTAGCTGCAGCTTTCGATTGGAAAGATGTTCCAAACAAGCCCTTTTGAATTGCTAATAGGTAAATGGTGGCTGTTTAACTGCCTTTGATATTTCTTAGCATAGTCTGAGTGCTCTTTGATGTTTCTTCATATAGCTTGTCTGCTTGTTCCCCAAAATCTGGGAAGACTAGCCTGAAAAAGTAATTTCCATGTTTTCAGTAGTCACAGACAAGATTTTAGAGCTGGTTTTGGCCACCTTCTCCCTGAATATCTTAATTTTGCCTGAGTCAAGGCTTACTAAAGACTTAAATAGAACTGTAAAGGCTTGATAATTTAAAGCTTATTTGGTGTTGCAAGGCTAGGCTCTGATCCTAGTAATACAAGCAATAAATTTATTAGTGATTAGTTTTTTCTACATGCTTTTCCAGAAAAGGGCAATAAATAGCAGTATAATTAAAGGAACATCTGTTAAAACAAATGGAATTTTGCCTAGAAGTGAAAAAAAAATAACATTAGTGTTAATATTAAAATCAGATCCATGCTGGAATTCCTGGGGATGATCACCCATGTAAACTGGATCAGAGTTTGGCTCTTGTTTCTCTGCAGCTGAATAATATTTGGTCTGGTTCTCTTTCACGCAACTCCAGCAATGTGAAAAGAGCCCCAAAGTAAGAGTAAGTTGCATTTATTTATATATTAAACTTCTTTACATTGACAAATTTGTTAATATGAATGAGAACCAGTGTTCGGTTTTCTTCCTCTTGTCAGCCTCATTCAGTCTTTTCCATACTGCTTTAAAAACGTTCTTGATTTACATCTCTTTCTCAGCAAGGTGAGGAGAAGCTGTAAACACTGAGAATAGATAGTACCACTATAACTGTGTCAGAAAGTAGTAGTTGAAAGAGTGTTCCTTTGTTTTTCTGAAGACATGGAAATTTTAAGCTATGCTAAGGTCACAAGTTGATACCAGATGTATTTTTTGGCTTTGGCACAAGACTGAACTACCAAATATTTAAAAGAAACAAAACCTATCTTTTTTACAGTCACATGAAGGTTGTAATCATGAGACAAAACATGACATTTTCATATGTTAGCATAGGAGCTGCCAGAAACCTGTATGTCCTTTTCAAAAGAGGAACTGGGAGGGGTGGAGGGAGATCGATTCCATTAATGCTGTGTAGCCCTGATGAGTAAATCACTACTGCTGCCTACTCAAGGGGGCACTGCATTCTGGTTTTTTGAGCAGCTGATATTAATCATTAAGGATTTTGTCCAAAACCAACTGAATTAGGACAAAAAGCCCAAAAATTCATTGGTTTGGGGGTAAGCTTCTGATAGCTCACTTTCTTGCCAACATCATTAGTTAAATTTTTCTGTAAGAAATTGAGAAGGAATGAAGGAGTGACTTCTGCAGATCTTTTAGAGACAGGCACTGGCTTGAAGAGACTTGTCTCACATTTGAATACTGTTTCATGAACAGGTAAGATGTTATTTGCTTGCCAGCTCCCAATCAGGTATTGCACAATACTCAGGCACCTACAGTGTCATTGGGAAAAGCTTCCAATGCCTGAGTTAGGGAGGAGCCGCACCTAAACCATCCCTGCACATTTGCCCGACCCCTGTGAGAAGCTGAGGGTTCTGGCAGAGCTGCCTGTGGCTGCACCCTGGATGTGCTGGGGCCATGCCTTCACTGGGCTCATGACCTACATACTCTGCTGCCAGAAGCCTTTCAGGGACTGGCAAGAGTGACATGCCGGTGTCTTAATGCCTCAGGACCTCTACATGTGAAGCATGGCTCAAGCTGTGCCTCAGACTGCACAGGCAGTGCTGTTACTCCCACCCATGGTGTCGCTGAGTGTAAGCTGTTAGTTCAAGTGTCCTTACCACGTAATGTCAGGGGAACTGCTGCACTGAGGAGGCAGTTCCTCCAGCAAGTCGGTGCAGAGGTGATCCAGTGTCTGTGTTCCACTTCTGAAACCAGATGCCTGTACACCTGCAAGGGATACATACCACCTCATGTAGAGATTCAGATTAGGCACAGGCATGTGTACTGAGAGATTATAAAAACACGAAGTGTAACTATGGTTTTCTTTGGTGTTTTAGTACTGAGAAGATGATCATGTTTTTGTGGATCTGTTTAGTGGTTTGGGGCTCAGAGTATATGTCCCCTTCCCAGGGGGTCTCCTGTCGGCCGTATGGTGGCTTGGAGCTTGCTTTGGTGCCGCACCATAGTGATGTGTTCCTGTGGAAAGTTGAGGATGTATTTAGAATTATAGAATAGTTTGGGTTTGCAGGGACCTTTAAAGGTCAATTTAAATGTTTTCCTTAAATCATACATGCAATATCTGACTGGTTTTGCTGTTTATGCTCCAGAACAGGTTATCTTTTTTAGTGCAACATTTCTTCTTAAAAAAATACTTTGCTTTTGTTTGTTTGTTTGTTTGTTTGTTTTAAATAAAATAAAAATCAAGTGTGGAATATGTAACTTGTGTGCAGTGGGTTAGATATGGTTGTCCTCTCTGCATCCAATGCTTTCACTTTCCTTTACTGAATGTGCAGTCAATTACCATCATGGCATCTAAACCTTAGAAAAAAGAGCTCCTTCGCCCTATCACAGTGATACTATTGTAATAATGGCTGTTGTTGTTCTTGACAGAATCCCTGAATGGATCTTGGAAAGAAGGAGGATTTGTGCCTTCTAGTACCAGCAGCAGTGGATACTGGAGTTGGAATGCTCCCAGTGACCAGTCCAACCCATCCACCCCATCTCCACCTCTGTCAGCTGATAGCTTCAAAGCTTTTCGGACACCTTCCCAGCCAGATGATGGTATTGATGAAGGTGAAACAAGCAACCTTCTCTTTGATGAACCCATTCCTAGGAAGAGAAAGGTTAGCCTCAAGTTAAATTCCATACCCATGGGCACATAGGATGTTGGTAGGTTTATTTTGTTGTGAGAAAGGAACAGGTCACCCAAATAGCTCTGCTTGTGTGTCCTTCCTTGGCATCCAGTTAACGTAGGGACTTTGCCTAGTCACTGTGTCTCATTCAATGTAGTCTCCTCCTGCACACACATGCTGCCATCAGCACCACATATTTCCTGCCAGATGGTGAGGTGCTACAGAGCCTCCTGCTCAGAAAACACTAGAGTGATTTCCAGAAGGTGCTGCCTCTGGCCATTCAAGGGATTTCTGTCTTTGACAAATTCTCTGTGTGCAGGATGCAACAGGCAGCCTTTACATGTCATCACAAAAACTGACTATGGCCTTAATACTCCTTGTTCCTTGAAAGTGCTGTTTGTCTGACAGCATGTCAGATACCTTAATACTGTGAAGCTTTCTCTGCACAAACATATGGAGTGAAAAAAGGAGAGAGCGAGCTCAAACCCAGTGGCTTTTGATATAGTATTAGCATTAGCCAAATTTATCCTCAGTTGGAGTGCAAAAGCAGGCTAAATAAAACACGACAGAAAAAAAAAGGTTCAAAACTAACCCCGAAAAAGCACCGTTGCTAACCAGCAAGCTTCACTGGAAGAAAAAGAAAACAAAGAGATGGCACTAGTCCAAGTTTCCTTCCCTCCCAACACAACAGGACAGATTTTACATAGCAAGACGTAAAAAGGCTTTTTGTAAGGAGAAAAAACAGAGAATTTATTCCCTATGTGAATTTGTTTCTGGCTCAGTCTGAGACAGTTCATTGCTTCATCACCAGCAAGAACAAGTTTTAATGATTGTTTAAACCTGTTCAGATTTATCCTCTTGCTCCGGAAGCTGCTTATTTGCTGACCCCTGCGGTTCTTCCCTTGTTGGTGGGAAAGGGGTGTAAAATGTTTATGCATCTTGCTAAGAAGGAAAAAAATATTTTGGAGGACACCTTTGTTATAATAAATTAGAAGATGGAGCCGAGCGTTACACCTAAACAGAGAGACAATTTGGGGGTGTGTGGGACAGGAGGAGTAGGAGTGCAGAAGTGTCCAGGTTTGCCTTTTATTTCTCAGTTAACCTTCTTCTTATTAGTACCACTCTTACTGCTCAGCTGTGATGAGACAGATGGGTTTGCAGCTGCCATCTTTATTGTTTTCTAAGTTGCTTTCAAATATTTCTATTTATGTACCCACTGTAGGTCTGTTACACTGTCGGTTCTGGTTCACAGGGATTTTGCTTTGTATGGCAGATGTTTTATTTAGATAAACGGTGACATTCCATGCCAAACTTGGTTTTATAAATGAACTTGCTTTTCAGCAGGTTTTTTTCTTTATTCTGGCTGCAGCGTGGCACTTGATACGAGTACAAGTTAGCACCTTTAGAACCTGAAACAAAAATGTTCAGATTATTTCTTCTTCAGGGCTGCAAAAGTCAGAAGGAGTAAACCTGGAAATTGAGTGATTGGTAACCTTACTATTTGCTTAGAAGTTTCCTCTGAAGTAGTTATTCCTCACCAAACCATTTATGTTCCATTATTTTCTTAAATAAAACTTTAAGCCTGAATAGGTAATTTTTGGAAAGGAAACGGAAGAAATGTAAGCATGTTCTTTATTTCTACTGAGTGAGCTTTCACTTGATTATGTTAAAAGTGCATGGGTTTTTGCAAGCTTCTACCACTGACAGTAAATCCAAAACCACAGTGGAGCTAGGAGGCTGATTTTACCGTCAAGCTGGAGATGGATGTTAAACCATTCTGTGTTCATAAAGATGCGTGTGGTGTTCATGATGTCACATTGGAATTCCTAGGATGTCAGTTATAAACATGGCTTTCATCTTGTTGCCATAGTTGTTGGTTGGTTGTGTGGTTTTGAGCTGATAATAGTATTTAGTGTTATATTACAGAAGTAAGAAAAGTATCAATCAGAATTTCTAAATAGATTATATTTCATTTGAGAAAAGAAAAAGAGTTCTGTATCTGTTTGACTGATAGTTGTTTTATCAAATTAAAAAATAGAGAGGCAATTTATGTGCGATTTATTCCAAAGTAGATTTTCATACAAACAGTATGATCAGGTACCTCAAATCTCAAAGCCCTAAGCATTCATACTTTAAAACAGGAGATAGTAGACTGCAGGGTAGCTATGAGAACATGCTGCTACAATCAACTTGTATTTTAAAAAGCCCATCAGCTGAGATTTTTTTTAAAGTTATATTCTAATCATCATCTTTCTAGCAAATGCTGAAACCATATTCTGGCATGCAGTTCCAAAGGGTCCAAATTGAAGAAAGCACCAAGTCAGCTTTTGTTCAAGGCGCAGTGAAATGTACTTAACTCTTGGGATGTGCTTGTTCCTCCCCTTTCTGTTTTTCAATTGAGTTTTAAATGAATATATTAATTCAATCTTATATTTAACTAAAATTATATAATAATAATACAGTATTTTGATGCTCTTCCTTGTGTTAATAATGTGTTCTGTAATAATAGAGAAAATTATTTTTGAGATGTACAAGCTATTTAGAATTCTTTTTTTATTTAAACTGTACAAAATCAGTTTCGTTTTGGGGTAAAATTAGCTTTTACATATCTCTAGAGTTTGTGACATATGTGTTGTTTTAAGACTGCTTTTCTCCAGAGTCCTCAAAATGTTGAGGATTGGCCTAGTTATAGTCTTGTTGGCTGTGCCCTAAATCAGTGATAACTCAGTGGGTATCAATGAAGTTATATTAAAGAATATGAAAAGAATATTTGAATGAGATTATACCCGTATTTTTTTATATTGAACACAGACTGGTAACTTCTCATTCTCTTGTCTGGAGAAGGTCTACAGCAGCTTCGGCGTGAAACAAAAGCAGATTGTGCCAGCTCATGGTGAATATTGACATAACAGAAGCTGTGTTTTTCTGGCACAGTATTTTTTTGTGCTGCGAATATCCTGAGTGGAAACATTCATAAGAGCTTGCTTTGGAAAGACCTTAATTTAAGAAGGTGCCTTGGATTAAGTGAGAAGTCTGCATCAGGGTTTTTTTGAAAGAAGTGTAGGAAGCTTTTGTATCATCTACCTCCCTTAGTGCAGGAACTCAAATGTATAAATGGAAAAGTATTACCAATGAACAGAGAGAGGTAAAGTTTTGTCACGGCTTTTCACTGGAATTCTGTTGAATTCAGTAGGATGACACACTTAACAAGAGACTATTAGATAATTACAAATTTAGAGTCAAAGTCACTGAACCTTCACAGTGTTTTGTAACTATTCATCTGTTTCGGGTAGTTTGAAGCTTTTTCTGCCTTCATCGAATTACAGAATCACAGAAATGTCTAAGTTGGAAAAGACCTGTAGGAGTCCAGCCCTTAACCCAGCACTGCCAAGTCCAGCACTAAACCATGTCCCCAAGCAACACATGTACACGTCTTTCAAATACCTGCAGGGTTGGTGACACAGCCATTTCCCTGGGCAGCCTGTTCCTATGCTTGACAACCGTTAGAGGGAAGAAATTTTTCATAATATCCATACAACTTCCATACAATTAATGTTGCTTTATGCGTAATTTTCAGAACTCCATGAAGGTGATGTTCAAATGCCTGTGGAAGAATTGTGGGAAGGTACTGAGCACAGCTGCAGGGATTCAGAAACACATACGGACCATTCACCTTGGGTAAGAGCGAAGTCTATTTGGAAGTCTGAAGGATTTGGTAGAGAAGGGGAGCAGTTGCCCTTGGCTGGAGAGATGAGCTGTATTGTCCCTGGCTTCTCTGTCTCACATTCCTAGGTCTCTGAGGAAATTGCAGAATAGTGCGTCAAGGTGAATGAGCACTTACTCCAACAGCGAGGCACTTTCTTTCCTGAAATTCTGTCAACTTTGGTAGAAGGTCAAATAGAGCTCGAGGTCACATTGCAGTTCCCTGTCAGCTGCACAGCTCAGTGCCATTACGTCCTGTGTGCTGTCTGCACATCACGTCCGGGATGGCACTCTGTGGTAGACAAGTTCAGGGTCTTGCATGAATACCTTTCAGCTTTGTTTCATGTCAGGTCAGGTGCTTGTGCCAGTTCTGAGTTGAATTAATGCCAGAAAAAAAGCCAAAAAACCCACCAAAACCACAAACCACATAAGAAGCCTAAAAAAACCTGGAAACTGAGCTGCATGTTGTCATGGTTTGACCCCAGTCGGAAGCTAAGTACCACAAAGCTGCTCACTCCCTATCCCTTTCTGTCCCTGGAGGGAGGAGAAGAATCAAAGGAATAAAGAGTAAACCTCATGGGTTGGGACAAGAGCAGTTTAATGACTTAAACAAAATAAAACTAGTAACACTAATGATAATAATAACAGTAATACTAATGGCTCTAATCCTTGTAATGAAAGGGGAGAGAGAGAGAGAAATAAAACTGAAGAGAAACAAATGATGCACATTTGAGTTTCTCACCACCTGCTGACCCCGAGTAGTGAGCAGCATCTCCCAGCTAACTCCCTTCAGTGTATTTACTGAACCTGACATTCTGTGGTATGGAATATCCCTTTTTTCTGGCCATGCTTCCTCCCAGCTCTTGTGCCTCTGCTCACTGGCAAAGCATGGGAAGCTGAGAAGTTCTTGATTTAGAATAAGCAGTGCTCAGCATCAACTAAAACATCAGTGTGTTATCAACACTCTTCTCATCTGAAATCCAAAAGACATCTCTGTGCCAGCTACTTGGAAGAAAATTAACTCCTGCCCAGGTGAAACCAGGACATACATGTATGTTACTTGGACTAGAAGCAAAAGCAAATGAACCTTTTAGGACACAAGTTTGTTTCAGAGCTTTAGTTTGCAACTCAACTCTCCTGTGCAGTTCACTGAGGGATGTACCTGTCTTGTATATAATTACAATGGAGGCTCACTTTCTTCACCTCTTAGGTGAAAATACATGTCTCTTGTGTAGGTCTGTGTTACCCACTGCTTAAAAATTAAAGCCATCACAAGAAAGGTCTGGAGCTCAGGATGGTTTTGGAAAGGTCATAGCAATTACCTTTGGGCTTAAAAGTAAGGCTGTGGGAAACAGAGAAAACCTCTCAAAATGCAGTTAGGAATGTTGTGTTGTGCTTTATATTATGGGGATAGCCTCTGTAGTGTGGGAGAGGGAGAAGTAAATAGCAAAACCTTTCTGGAATTTGCTGGCGTTAGCAACTTTGCTGGAGAAAGTAGTTTTGGTGAGTGACTGGCTGCATTCTGATGGATGGTACTTCTGGTAGAGCCTTTCAAACCTGATCGTTCTCTCAGCCCTGTGTTCTCTCAACAAGTTCTGGTTTGGACTTCAAGATAACAAGTAGTCAGCTGGGAACTACTGCTTTGACTGGGCTGCTTCGCTGTTAGCACTTGCGCTCAAATGCACATCAGATGAAACTTAAAAGGCAGTTAAACCTTCTACATGCTCTGCTTCAGTAAGTCTGCTTCTGGAAAGCAAGACCAGAAAGTCCTGGCTGTGGCAGGCCAGCCCGTATGAGTCCTTTCTCTATGTCTGAGTGAGTTGCATGGTGAGACTGTTTTCTAGCAAATTCTTCCATTATGCTACAGAAACTTACAATGAGTAGCAGCCATAGCTATATTTGGTATAATTAAGTAACTTCCGATAAGATTGCATATTGTTTGCTGTAACATGAGTGAAGTATATCTTGCCTGTGTCTTTTATCTTTGGTGTGACTTTTGGAGACTGAGCGCGTTGAGATTCTTGTTAACTTTACAACAGTTACAAATGAGAAGCTGACACTGGACCTGAGGAAGTCAAACATCTACTCCAAGGTCAAAGAACTAGTCAAGAATGACACAGAGAGGGAAGAAAAGTAATTCCTACTTCTTTTCCCTTCAGACTAGATGATTTTCCTCTCCCCCTTCCCTGCAGCCAGAATGCAGATAAAGTAGGAAGGGTTGAAACTGCAAATATTAATTTATCGACAATATGAATATATTTGCTCATGCATCTAGAACTTAAAATTCACCTTGGGTGAATTCACCTCTTGCTTTCATTTAATCAATTCTTATTTCTTTGTCTTGATACAGACGTGTAGGAGAGTCTGACTACAGTGATGGAGAGGAGGATTTTTACTATACAGAAATCAGGCTCAACACGGACTCAGTAGCTGATGGCTTAAGCAGTCTTTCCCCAGTCTCTCCATCTTTAGCATCTCCTCCTTCCTTTCCCACCCAAGATGCAATCCGTCCTGAAACTTCCTGTGCCAAAACCGAGACTAAATTGATGACACCTCTGAGCCGCTCAGCTCCTACCAACCTCTACCTCGTACACACGGACCATGCTTACCAGGTAACACCAGTGGGATGAGCTCCCATGATTACACTAATGTCATTAATGTGTGAAGAAATGTCACATCAAAATGTTTGGGTTTTAATGGGCTGAAAGGTTTTCAGGGCAGTCAAAGGCATTTTTTTAATTTAAATTGAGATGTATTCTTCTGAGCTCGTTGGTTGGTTGGTTGGTTAGTTGGTTATGTGCCCACCACAGCCAGTGGATTTTAGGGTGCTCTTTATCCAGCTACACAAAAGGTGCATACTTCAGGTTGAGAAGAGCTGATTTGCGTATCCCACTGCCTACATCAGTTCGATTTTCACTGACTGTAAGGAGAACCTAAGGTGACGTGCTCAGATGGGGTCTCGTGCATTGTAACAATTCTCATCCAGTCAAACGAATCCCTTCCAGAGTTTTCATTTCAGCTCTGGTTTTATTGAACAAGTACGAGCTCTGGTTGAACTGTCAGCAAGTACCCAAAGGATGCCAGGAACAATTCATTTCCTCTTTTTGTACAGTGTGAGATGTCAGTTTGCAGATGTGAAGTAGAGCAGGAAGAATGAAACAGCAAATATGGTATCTTCCTATTTTTGGAGGTAATTCTTTTCAAATGGCAAAAACTGCTGTCCCAAAATAAGCTAAGTTTCGACAGAAAGCATTAATTATAAAACTGCACTAAAACTTGACATGTTTTGGCCTGCATACCGCAAGAGAAAAGAGGAATAGAGGCTTTGAAGTAGTGTGGTCCGTGACCTGCCTATGCACTGGAGAACTGAACTCTGTTAAATTTATTAGATGCAGTAACTATCATGCATAGCGTCGTGCAGATAAAATTTTTGTGGCGTGTTTGGAGCACACCTACTAAAAGGCTAGAGGGGACTATAGAGAATTCACAGGCTTGTTTTAGACTTTTGTGCATGTTGAAAAGCTTGGGTGGAAGCTTGGTATCGCAGATTGAAGCTGCATCAGCTGGGGAATGATGAAGGCCAACCTAGGGACTGATGAAGGCCAGCTAGCAGAAGGACTTGCTTCTCACTGTAGCTTAAGCCTTGCTTCAGAAAGTGAGGCAACAAGTCTAGGCAGCTGAGAAGTTTTGCTTCATTTGGGATTTGCAGTCATGACAGTCTTCCCTGCTGTTTGGAGACCCACTCAACCCTTTCTTACAAGGAGCCTCTGAGTAAAGCTCTTGCCTAAGGAAATCCTAATTCAAGTGTTGTTTAAGGCCCTTGAATTGGATTTGAATTGATGTATTCCATGACACAAGACTACAAGTGTCTGGGCTATGTCAGCTTTTCAGGTTGCTGTGGTTTCAATGCTTAATTTCATCAGTGAGGAGTGACACAGTCCACACTGTTCATGGCTTGCTAATTGGAAGCAGGAGGCAGGGTCCCTGCTCAAGCATTCAGGCTGTCTTGGCAAAGGAAGCAGCTTCTGTAGAGAAGGTCAGTGGCATCCTCTGCCAGGATCTCTCCAGCCCTGCAAGAAGAGCCAGGAGGCCAGGTGGAGATTCAGATCTCACCAGCCAGAGGAGAAAGTGGAGATTACTTCATTGGGAGCAGCTGAAGGAACTTGGATAAGGTTCCTATTAAAAAAAAAAAAGGAGGGGGGGGAATACAGAACCCAAAGCTTGGTCACAAGAATCCTAAAGAGATCTGTTAATTGCCATTTCCTGTATGACTGGAAAACATCAGTTAGACTACTTGTAGTGAGAAAGGTATGAGGAAAGTGAGGCAAGTGCTGATGCTCTTCTCTGACCCAGTCCCATGGGTGCGGAAAGATTAAGAAGAATAATTGAAGAAATTCTGGAAAATACAGCAGTTGAGGTGAACTGCAGTGGGGGAACCCCAGAGAAAGATGATGCTGGAACAGCCTAGGAAGCAATGAACAAGTTCCTCTGGATTCAAGGAGAGCATTTCATCTTAAAATGTATAGGCGGTATTTGTTAAGCTAGAGATTAAATGTAGTGTAAAAGAAGGAGCTGGAAAGTCACAGAGAACAGCAGCGAGTTATTTTGAAAGGGCTCTTGAATGTCATTAGTGGAGTTAAATGAAAAGCTGTTCCTGATCCTGATCTCATTTTTGTTAAATCATTTTGCTAATACACAAGTACTATAATAAACTTCACTGATAACGAACTTGGGAGACATCAGCAGTAAAGGAGTTACATATCAGGCTTACATGACTGGGTGATCTTAAGAATAATAGGTTTTGGATGCAGTTTAATGTCAGAACATGCAAAGTCCTGCATATGAGGAACTAATGGGATTTTTCTGCTATAAACTAGGGTAGTTAGAAAATTATGTGAGAAAGAAACCTATGTTCATTAATCAAGCACAGCATGACCGTGAGCCAACAACAATAGAGCTGTGAAGGGAGGAAAAAATAGGTATCAGTTCTCTTGGGTAAGAAATATCTAGGAGAGACCAGGGTTTTCAATGCCATTATACAAGACCCTTACATAACTTCAGCTGAAATCCTGAGTAGAGTTCTGGTTAGCCAAATTCGATGTAATGGGCTCCAACCAGAAGAAGGAGAAAGAATGTCATCAGTGTTAAAGAAAGAGGGCAGAGAGAACATGGGTGGCCTCTCCAGCCCTGCGACTGATACCTCAAGCAAAGCAAGGGATGAGGAGAGGATGGAATTGCTGCCTGGGAAGAAAGTGAGAGGACAAGCATGAGAGGGGAAGAAGATGAGCACCAGCTATTTCAGATACGAGAGTAATGTTGGCACAAATAAAAAAATAAATACAAATTATTTATTCATTTATTTTGATTGGCAATTAGATGGAGGTCTCTAAGAAATTTGAGGTTGGGGTATAGAAATTCTTCGGTTGGTTGTAATGTTATGGTTGCTTACCTTATGGAAGAGATTGACTAAAATGCTAGCCTGAAAAAGCTGACTGTGCTTGATGAGCAAAGATTCACATCTGGGAAACAAGTGAACAAGGTGATTGACTATCTAAGTCTGATTGCATCTGAGGTAGGTATTTAGGCACTGAGAAAAAGGAACTGAGCACTATGGTATTTAAAGCAACTGCAAATTGTGTCTGTTTTAAACTTAAACTTACAGAACTTGCCTGTACCTGTTAAATTTAACTACAGAGGAACTACAGGCAGGCTCTTTCAGCACGTAGGATTTTCCTTCCAGGTCTTAGTCAGATATTGAGGAAGTTGCTGTGCTGACCCTGGGTTTGAACTGCCGTCCTTGTGGGATGCTGAGCAGAGGCAGTGCTGCCTCACTGCTCATGAGCTCTCTCCAGTTCTTTCTGCCTGGAGTGCTGTGGTCATTCACTCCTTCCTATGTGAACAGGCTTGTGATGAAGAACTACTGGTACCACCTGAAGTTGCCAAATTGTTCTTGATGCCTTTCAGAGAGGTTTTTATATTTTATGGAGCTCAGTGGATGTTTGCTCTGCATGTCTCTGGATTCTCTTGGAGCTGTCAGCAGGTTGGCAGCCCACAGAGCATCACTGCCGTATGCAGAGGCATCTGGTGGTCTTGCCTTCCTTCTCCTGGAAAGTCTCTAGGGGATTGCTTCAGCCCTTGTTTACTTGGAAGATTGTCTTTAATGGGGACTATCAGGTTGTAGTTTGTCATCACTCCTCTTTGCCTGGTGGCTCAAGGAAGCACTTTTTTCCTGAAGCAGTGAGACAATTTCAGCAGCCCCAAACACAAACACTGCTTAAATGAGTGTATTGTGTTACTGTCACGTACAATTGAATGGCAGAAGTGAAAACTCATTTTAGCAAATTCTCTGTAAATTTAAACCAAGGAGGGTTTTCTTGTGGTGACAGGTTGAAATTCAAGGATCAAAGTGAGCCTTTGTTCATGGTGGCTGCTCACACTCCTGCTAGGCAGGGTAGCTGCACAACTGTAAATTTCATGATTCTGAAAATTAAATGGGATTCAAAAAGAGGCAGGGAAGAATTCAGGGAAACTCATAACACAGTGAGAAAACCAAAGAAAAGGCACAAGATGAAACGTGCTCAACAGTCTAATCTCAGGTTATCACATTTGCACCCCAGGGCAGCCCTGGGTATTACAGCCAGGATGGGAAGAACGTGGGAGTTCAAGGAGCCCAGGAGTCCTTCAAATAATTGCTTTAGTTTAGTATTTCAAGAGCTGGTTTTTGAATCCAAAGGATGATTTACAGCTCCTTGTTTTTAATAGGAAAAACTGTTTTAATTGGGATGACTCTTAACATTTATCTGATAAATGAGAAGTGGCCAGCCCTTGCTGTTGATCGCTTCCATGCAAGAAGCCTTGCTATCCACTCTAAAATTGTGTAAAACAGCTACCATGAGTTTAAGTATGGCCTTGTTTATCACTGTGGAACAGGTGATCATCTGTGAGGTAGTTTTTGCTTCTTGCTGGCATTATTCTAAAAGTTACTTGTATGTGACGTTCGATTTTGTCTGGTTTTTTAACAGCTCTCGCTCTTAAGGATTTTCTATGGATTCTTTTGAGAGCAATCATCTTTCTCTAAACCAGGTTTAAGAATAGTGGTATATATATATAACTCTGTCCCTTCCTTACTAGCTTATCCATGATTATCCCTCTCACAAGGGTAAAATGCTTGTCACCATGAAGTTTTTTTATTCCTTGGAAAGTCTCTCACAGATTTTACCATTTCAAGGAATGAATGATCCTTTGGAAGAGGAATGGTTCTTCTTGCTGGAATAATACTTTCTTTTCACACAGGCCACTCCTCCGGTGAACATTCCAGGGTCAGCAAAATTCACTCCCAATGGCAGTAGCTTTAGCATCTCTTGGCAGTCGCCTCCAGTTACCTTCACCGGCATTCCAGTAAGTGCACATCAAAAAAGGAAAGAAGGGGAGAAGAAAGGATTTTTAGGTCTTCTTGCTTTGTTTCACAGTGTGTAACTATAGAAGTAAATGTGACAACAAATACCAAAAAGAAACAAATTAAGTATGTGCCTCAGTTTGCCAGCATGACTGTTTTTAACACCTTTGTTACTCTCTTTATCAGTACAGTTAGGTTACTTTTGCATCAGTGTCTACAATTGAATCTATAGTATATATTTTTTAAACTATATGCTTACAAAAGAACATTCTGGTAGGTGCAGAGCCTGGCACTATGTGCTTCTTTTTGTGCCACTAAGAGATTTCCTAAAAAACTAGATGGAAAATCAGCCTGGTAATGGTTATACTAGCAGGCCAGTTGGATTCAGGCAGTGGGGCTGTTACCTAAATAAACTCTGAAGATGAAGCATATTTGAAAGGCAACTGAAAGAAACAATAAAATGAATGCAAAGCCCCATTTTAGGAGGCTACAAGTATGTAGCCACTACTGATAGCAGAAAAATGTTTTATACAGAAAATATGTTCAGTATCGGTTGCATTTTGTTATTAATACATATTGCAGTTTGACAGCTTTTTAATGAGGTTGTATTGTATGGAAATTCAACACTGACCCTTTCTTCAAAAAAGCTGGTATACAAGGCCTAATTCTATGAACAGGACTGCAGAAATGTGATGTTTGCTTAAACACAGAATCGCAGCGGTTCTAAACGTACCACAGTGTAGGTGCGTACTGTGGGGGGAGTGAAAAACCTTTCTGAAGAGTTGCAAGGGATTCGGCTTCTCGTGTCTGGTGTGGGGACTGCTGAAAGTAAATGTAAATCACTGTTTATGAGTAGTGGGAAACTCTGTGATGAATATAAATAAATATTAATGTAAAGTATCCTCATTTTATTGGAAAGCACTGTTTTCATGATAAATTGATATTCTCTAATCATAAACCTTCTTGATATCATAACATCTCATTTAATATTACACCTTATGAATTTATGACTTTTTAAAGTGTGTTGTGTAAGGCACATTGCTCATCCAAAGAACCATGTAGTTTTTTCTCTCCTGACAGTGAATATTAGACAAGGCGATAAGAGATACTATTTCCCTCCCTTCTCTTCACCAAGTGAATCTCCAAAGCTTCTTACTGTCAACCTTTGGCAAATCTTAGAGATTTTCTGCAGAGGCTGTGGCATCCTGCAGAGCTGATAAAAATGAAAGTGACTGAATCAATTACACTGCACTCTGCCAATGAATATTTATTAAATTCCATCAAGGAACAACTAACAGTGAAAGACATCATGCTGGCAGCAATTTCAACAAGAGTGCCTTGACAGAGTGTGCTCTCCACAAAGTTCCCTGAGAATTTGATTTCCCAACAATGGGGTTGATACGGAGTAATTATGAAACGGGCTCCTTTTGTGGAGTAGCAGAAACTGGTGCCAGGAGTGTTGGGAATCTAAAAATGCAATTTGTCACATTGTAAGTCAGACACTTAAGAGGACAGGATTAGATATGTATGCGTCGAGTTTATTTGTTCAGGCAACAGCGCTGATCTGTGGCTGCAGAGTGAAGAGTTCTCAATAGAATTTAAGAAATGCTGAATCACTTTCTGAGAATTCTATGGAGGTGGCAATGATTTAAGTACAATTTGAAAGCAATCTCAGTACAAAAACCTCGGGAAGCAGTGATGCAGAATTATAAACTGCTCAGGGAACCGTGTGAACTGCCATTATATCTCTAACAACATTTATAAGGCTGTTTAACAAAGAAGAAAACCTTTCAGGTTTGCACACAGTTGACTACTGTGTTATCAGTGTGATCATTTATGAATTACAAAGGCTTGCCTGCAGTGAAAACTTATGTGCAGTGAGGGTGAAAATGCAAATTTCTGTTGAATACCTGTATATTAAATTAAAGTTTTATTTCTGTTTCGAAGTAAATTAGATACTGCTTTACAAAATCAGGGGTCTGGCAATTCCCACCCTTACATTGAGTGTAGGTACTTCACTTAAATTCAGACTTTCTCCTTCCCTGGTGAGGTTTATTTAAGCCCAGACTATGTGACAGAGCCAGCATAACATAAACTCATGCAATTCTGACATACATGGTCCCTGAGATGAGACACAAGTCTGTAGCACCCAAGGCAATTTCAGAGAGTAAGTCCAAACCATTACTTTTTGACTGAATCTTAATATTTATACAAGCAATTTTCTAAAATGGCTTTGGAATACTTTTCTGGCCTGGACAAACCACTGAGCAGGAAAAGATTATGTACAGATTTGAAAAAGTGCATAGGTCTACACATTTTTTCCTGTTACTAGTGGTGTTGGAATGGGGCTGTTGAATCCTGGTTATGAACAGGCTTCTTTCTAGACCTGTATGCCAGTATTTAAGACCATGAGAGAAACAAAATTTCATAATAGTCTCCTTTTGCATTTATTTTTTGACTAGTGTTTCCCCCTTTCATTCTTGTGGAAACTGAATTTCAACGACACTGAGCACTTCTGCTTTCTGTCCTGGGAACTGAGGTGTTCAAACACCATGAGTTGCATCAAGTCCTTGTTTTCAGAAAGTCTTTAGCAAAGCAGCACCGAAAGGCCTTTGTGAATATGAGTGTGCTTATCAGCAAGTAACTGAGCACCTCAAAACAAGCCATATGCACTGCTGGATCAGTATGGCTTGGTATGTGGCTGCTCTAGGCTCTGGAGTATTCACAACATCTCAACATAGGCATTAATTTGGAAGTATTGCAGTCATAAGGGAGGAGGTCGCTTGGTCTGTTCAGCCTGAAGAGGAGACTGAGGGGAGACATAATTGCAGTCTGCAGCTTCCTCGTGAGGGGAAGTGGAGGGGCAGGCACTGATCTCTTTGTGGGCAGGGGCAGGACCCGAGGGAATGGCCTGAAGTTGTGTCAGGGAAGGTTTCGTTTGGATATTAAAAAAAGGTCCTTCCCCCAGAGGGTGGCTGAGCACTGGAACAGGCTCCCCAAGGAAGGAGGCACAGCACTAAGCCTGACAGAGTTCAAGAAGTTTTTGGACAATGTTCTCAGGCATGTGGTATGACTTTTGAGCATTCTGTGCAGGGCCAGGAGTTGGACTTGATGATCTCTGTGAGTCCCTTCCAACTCTGGTAATTCTGTGGTTCTGTAATTAGGAGAACCTCCAAAGCCCTTTGTGCTCTGGATCATGCATAGGTTAGATTCCAAGACAGATGGGAAATACAGTTTTTCATACCATTTGTCTAAGATAATTTTGCAGGTGAAAGGTTGAATGTTGGAACAGTTATGAGCCATTGTGAGGTGGTGTTCTCTGCATGAAGCAGAAATGCCAGACTGATGTTTGTTCTACCAATTGAGACTGAACTAAGAGAGTAAATGAGCCACAGCCTAGGGATGCATGAGGAGAGTGAATTAAATGATGCAAATGGCACGAGCCGTGGTGAAATCTATATGTCTTGGTAGTGGAGGACTTAATAACCATGTACTTCCACTTTTGTGTAATGTAGGGTGAAAGTCTTCCTGAATGTCAGTGTGATCTCCATGTGATACTGACTTTTATCTGCCTGCTCATAAGACCCAAAGAAGCTGAACAGGCAAGATCTTTGATAATCTGATGTTTACATATCACAAATCTTCTCTGTAACCACAGTTTTCCCCCCCAGGAGTTGTAACTGGAAACTCCAGGTCCTTGCTTCAAACAAACAGCGTCATCTTAGTCTGCATTAGACAGCACTTCAGACATGAGAAGCCTCCAAGGGCAAGGATTGCCTTCTCAGGGCTTGCGCTTAATCTGCTCTTAGTGCTCCCTAGAGAGAACAGCTGACTGGTATTGTTTAGGCCTGCTGCAAAGCTTTTCAAAATGCACTAAGGGTCAGCTTCAGTGCTATTCAGCTGCCTTGCTGTGCCAGTCCATGGAACCATCGTGCACAGACCCTCTCAGGAGAATGCAAGGGAGGAATCTGCACACTGCAGTTACTGCTCCAGCCTGATCTCTGTTCTGAAGTAAGCAGGATAATTGCTTATAACATAAGAGGCCATCCAAGTTGTCTCCTGTACAATGACAACCAGCTAATATGTTGAGTGTCAATTACTAGTGGTAGACATGTAATAGTTTCTGGTTTCTAAAATGTTTCTGAACCCTAGCACAATGACTGGGGATCTCAAATGACTGGAAAACTGTACAGTGTCTGGTAAATGTCAAATACTACAGAAGTGCTATTGCTTTGCATTTTATCTTCAGTGTTTCAATCATTGTTAGGTAAAACAAGGAAAGTGGTTGATAAAAATTTGGAAAAAAAGTAGCAGAGAAGAAGCTGCCCTCAGTATTCTGGAGGGATAGAACAAAAGGAGCTATTGTGGTCTCTGGATGGTTACAAAACATGGTAAGCTGGCAGAGAAAGAGGAAATTCCTTTCAAGTTTTGCAGGTATAATGATTTCATATATCAGTAATGGTCTAAGTTTGTTCAGAGTGTGAGCCACATATGCAGTTAAATCAGAAATTTCTCTTGCTACCAGCCAAGAGTAAAAGTTGAAAGCATGTCTGTACTTAATTACAAGCATCAGTTTTTTGCTGCTATGGAGTAGCTTTAAAATAGACTTTGTATCAAAAATCAAAGCACATACAGTAATTCTCTTCAAGTGAGATCAGTCAATTCCCTCTCTTCCAAATATTGTAAGACTTCAGAAGGGCAGGAGGGAAAAGTCATAGCAGTGCAGAGAACTATGACCATATCTGCAGTTCCTGGCAGCAGGAGGCTGGCTGTGCACTAGATGCCCAAATGAAGCTTGCTGCATTCAATATACAACAGAAAAATGAGTGTTCAGAATTTTTTTCTGGTGTTTTAGATGTAAAGTGGTTGTGTCCTTCACACAGAAGCAAAATAAGACCATAAAAATAATAAAATAATAAATAGTAATAATATAATAGTAATAGTAAAAATGTAATAGTAAAAATATAATAATAATAGTAAAATAATTTAGGTATTATTTAAGGCCAAGCTTTATGCCATGTGATTGCTTGAATGATGTTGCCAGGCCCAGTGCTCATGTAGGGAGACTTCTTTGGGAATTCTCAGAAGATCAAACTACACCCTTCCCTTGGAAACATTCCAAAGAGGACACCTGCTGAGAAGGTTTACTGCATAGAGTAAGGAGATACATCTTGTTATCAACTTTGATCAGAAGGGCTGCACTGCGCTCCTTGCCTGTTAAACCTCGAGGGGCCACATTGTAAGTGCTCTTCAACAAACCCTCTTCTCCAAGGATGTCTCTCCACAAAGAGTGCCAAGTCACAGGCAGGAGTAACAAGTGAAATCCCTTTATTTCATAGGAGATTATTGATACTGATCTCTGCACAGGATAGAGTTTATTTTTCCAGTTATTTTCTTTGCTTAAATTGGAGAAGGTTTTCCTAAGAGCTATTAAGAGTTTTTAAATAAAAATGAATGTGTTTCTTGTCTTTTACAAAACCTGCAGTGATGCTGATATGTATTTTGGTTTGCTCTAGGAGGATGACTAGAAATACAGGGAAACAAAGAGAACCTAATACAATGTAATTAATGCTAAATAAAGTTACAGCTTAATTATGTTTGTATGTTATATAGTCACCTTTTCTGGCTATCCTTGCCACCTTGCCATCATACATCATAATTTGCATTTTCTGGGAAAAAGAATTTATACTGTATTCATATGTATATGTTCTTCGTAAGCAGCTTTTTTGTCTGTATTGACAGGTCTCACCAACCCATAATCGTCCTGCAGGGAGTGGAGAGCAGAAACAGTCCCACACAGTTCTTTCATCACCGCCTAGAGTAGCATTTGGCTTGAGGTATGGGACCATTAGCTCCTGCTGACACACTGCAGCCTCACAACCTGTAGGGCATTCAGTAAATAAGATGTCAGTGGCCAGAGAAACAGAAAAAGCCCACCGCCAGCCCTGATTGTAGTTGTCAGGCAGGTTCTTGCTAGAACTCTTCAAAGTAAGCATTCAGAACCTATTTTCTTTTCACTGCCATCAAAGGTAAAGTTCAGCTGCACTGTCTGGCTTTGCACTTTTCTCCTTGAAAGGCTGGACTGTCTTACCTGTTTATCACCATTCAGTCAGAATGGTATTTGGCTTCAATTGAATTATAAGGAACTCTGTCCTGCAATAAATTAGATCAAGGCAAAGCTTTTTATGCCTTGTCTTCTTAGACATAAGCTGCATTCATTTCCATTAAATCTAACTGATATTTGATCAGAATCTAATTTTAGAGTGTTAAAAAAGTTATGTAAAAAATGAAACTGTAATGCTGAATTTCTTCCAGTAAAGAAACTCCTTATTTCTCATAGTCCTAAAGGTGACTGTACCCTAAAATGAGACAAGAAGATTTCATGCTTTTCATTTTCTTCATGACTCTCAGATGATTGCATATGCTATAAACCAAACTTGGGATCTTCCCAATTCATGGATTGTGCCCATTAATTAATGTTCAGTAATCAGAAAATGTGTGGGTATGAAAGAGAGGAATCATCAGGCAATTCCCATGTGTACCATGCAAGATGTAAAACAGGGATTAAACCGTTCTGTTGGTACAGTTACTTTATTTAAAGACGCTGGGACGGATGGCATTGCTGTAGTGAACGTTGGATTGCTTGGTGAAGCATTGCTCCTCAGGTTTGCTGGCTTGCGATGTGTTGAATAAAAAAATTTCATTTTTACAGTTACTTGGATAATTTTCTGAACTTGAGATCTTATGAGTGTGGTGGTAAGATGGAAAACAGGACAATTGTTACAGCTTTAAAAGCAAGTGCTGCCCACCTTGCTGGCTTTGGGGACCACAGAGAGCGTGCACACAAGAATGTGCTGCACGTGAGAACAAGGGTTAAAACTTGCCACTCACTTTGTTGTTTTTCAGTCAGTGAGCTCAGAGCAAACTGTGCAGGAAGGACCAGCAAGGTTAGGAGCTGGTAGCTTTTCTCCCCTTTGTCATAGCTGATACCTACTGGTGGTCAAGGTCTGCTGCTCTGAGCTATGCCAAATATTTTTACCACAGCTCTGCAGCCCTTTAGCCTGACATGGGTTACACAGCCTGTACTGTGGAACAGCTATGACTGCCCATTACGGCTTGGCACTTGATGTGGCTAAAGTATAATTTATCTAGTCCACGTTTAGTTGCTGGCTGAAATCAGGGCTGTCTGTTCCTGAGATCATCCCAGGAGCAGAGGAGCAGGCTCAGCAGCTGCTGCAGAGGCTGTGGAAGCCAGGCAAGGAGAAGGCCTGGTCCCTGACAGTGATGGAGTCGTGGCCATACAGAGCGGCCATACATGTGTCTGTTGCTTCATCAGCTCTGAGCTGGAACAAAAGCAGCCCAAATCCTGTGAAAGACCCAGGGTTCTCTGCCTTCTGCACTCCATTGAGTTTGCTGTCCTGGTCTTAGGGTGAAAAGCAAAACTACAAAAGCATCTTGTTAACGAGCTTCCCTTTCTCTCTGACAGGAAGCCTAGAGGGGAGGGGAAAAAGTGTCGGAAGGTCTATGGGATGGAGAACAGAGATATGTGGTGCACTGCCTGCCGATGGAAGAAGGCCTGCCAAAGGTTCATCGACTAATGATTGAAATTATGCAGAGGATTTGGGGAGGGGGAGGACAACAGCAGAACCAGATTGCTGCAGCTGCACTGTATCACTTCGCATTTTCCCCTCCAGTGGTGTGGTGTTGGGGGTTTTGGTTTTTTGGGGTGTTTTGGGGGTTTTTTTGGGTTTTTTTGTTGGATTTTTTTTGTTGGATTTTTTTTTGAAGAGCTTTGTATTTCGAAATGGAGCACTTGTAGCCAAGGAGAAGCACTAATTCAAACCTGTGTGGAGCAATAGAGCAAAAAAAAAAAAAGCAAAACCAAGACCACACAACAAAATCTGTCTCAGTAAGTGTGGAAACCAGAGCAGCTATTAGTGTTCTTCTGTAAAAGAAAGGAAAAAGTTAATTATTTTGCTAACTCTGTGAGCTGCTTGCTCCCTAGGATCATTTTTAACCATTTCAGTCTCTCTGCTGTGAACATCTGTATTTGCTAGACGGAACAATTTTTTTCCTGAAACGAAGATCTCTTTTTGAAAGCTTTTAATAAACACTTCAGAGTCATATAAGCTACAGTTTTCGCAACAAAAGCTGTACTAAGACTGGAGACTGCTAAATAATTCTCCTGATACAAATGACCGTGATTATATTTTTGAAAAGGGGATGTGGGGAAGAGTTGGGATTTTCATTTGTTTGTTTATAGGAGAAAAGCAAAGTCTGATTTTGCAAGGACAAGCAGCATTCCTGGAAGATTTTTAAATGAGGCACAGACCAGTGGAGTGGAACAAAGTAATTTAAGTACCAAATTGGATTTTGATCCTCTAGAGGAAGAAAAGCAGCAATGGCAAGTCACCAGCAGATACTGTCACAAGAAGTTTGAGGGAAGAAATCAGTGATGCTTGATTGAAACCCACAAGAATATAAGGGGGCTCCAGCAGCTTTTCTTACTACTCTCCCCTTTCTGAGGGGGGGATGAGCAGTTGGACCAGCACAGCTGTTGCTGCAGGAGGCCTGTGAAGAACTGGTAAATGCAGCCACTAGGATTATATGTAATACCTAATTCAGGGACGATCCAGGCCAGCAGTTCTGCTTTTGCTTCCCTTTCTCTTATTTGAGAGATTGTTGTTAAGATAATGGTTTGTTCAGCTTTTTCTTTTAAAGCTACTAAGATTGATTTGAAGCAAAAAATTGGTAGAGAAAATTCCCCCTTTCCACAACATCATCTCAGAAAAAGAAGTAAAACAGCAAAGGAGCAACATATTTGTGGTAAAAGACCATTTCTTAACTCATTTTGATACATGAATTAACAAGTTTCTCTACTTGCAGTACTTGGATTGATTTGGGTACTTCAGTTTCTCTGTCCATTAGGAAGTATACACTGGAATGTGGCAACCTGGTGTTCTGTGTCCACTTGTATCAAATCTTGTTAATTAATGATTATTTCAATGCAAAAATAAAGGAAGGATTTACTAGGAAATGAATGTATATGACAAAATAATACTTGCCTGTTAAAGAAAACAAGACACCTTAAAAAAATCAAAGACACAGAAGCAAAATTTTGTGTATTAATAGAGGCATGAAGGGACACAAATGCCTGGGTAATTTTTTTTCATAGCATTTGAACCAACTGAAATTAGACCAAATCTTTTTCTACTTCTTTTTTTAATTGTGTAAGCTGGCTCATTCTCACAAGAGGACTTTTAAGTATCTAAATAAGTTTCTAAAATCTGGTCCAAAGTTCACTTGATAGCTTTATTAAGTGTGCAGTGCTGCTTGTGTCTATGTAAAAGCACAAAATAACAGTGCAGTTGTTTGGAATATACACTGTGGATTCCATAAGGTAGTACTGAAAAGAAGCTATAATAGGAGCTACTGAAGGTTATCATCTGATTCTCTGTGAACAAGTTAATTGGGCAATCAGGTGCCTAATTTGAGCATGCTATTTCTGCAGTTATTTACAAATTGTGTAATTTACATGTACAAGTGGCAAGATACACTTGCATGCATGCAATTACGTGATTTTTTTTGCCCAATTGTGTTCTCTAAGTCATTAAAAAAAAGACTCTGAAATCCGGTAAGACCCTGAGATATATACACGAGTGTGTGTGAGTATTTTTGTATATGTGTGTGTATACGTGTAAAACTATATATATTTTATAGTTTTATATGTATATATAAAATCCAAAATTAACAGGGAGGAGAAAGATTGTTTTCTTTACAAATAGAAAAAAAGGACACTAAGAGTCAGTGGATATACATAGACACCGTATTATCTTCTTTCCTCTTAGTAAGATGTGGGTTTTCTTTACATGTTGTATTTTTTCTATTTCCACAGTAAAATACCTCATAGTAATTCATAGACATTTTATCTTCAAACACTGGGCTTGCTGATGGTGTACTTACTTTGATAGAACTTTAAAAATTTGGGACTTTCCCAAGATACTCCTGCCAATTTGTTCCCCACCTCCCATTTTTACAAGCACTCCCAGACTATAAAGCATTCCATTACTAATTTGACTGTTGTTGGACTAACAGTATTTGCCTATATATTTGTTGTTCACCTCCTTTTTGCTTTGGAGGATTTTTTTGAAAATAATGTATCGGATTGTATATTGTTTCTATAATGTCATGGCATTGTGAGCACCTTTCTCAAGGGCACTTTACGAATTACTGTAATAAGATTATCCTTTATAAATTTCTGCACAGAAGAATGGTTTTGTTGCCAGACCAGATTCCCCTCTGGTACAAATTGGATATGGATTACATAAGGGACTAAAGCCACAAACCATCAAAACAGGAGAGGAAGACGGTGTTAACGAAGCAGAGAACAGAAGGTATTGATAAATCCTGACAGGACAAAGATAAATTACCAGTATTTTTACACAACCTTTAATCAGGGGTTTATATTAAATCAGTTTTGGATCTTATGGCTGTGGCATTTTGATTTACACGTAGGTACTTGTCGAGGTACCGTGCCTGAAACAAGGCCGGCCATAGTGCGACAGCCCGGCCGCCTGGCCCCCCCCAAAGCGTTCTACAGTCGCTTTGTGCTTTGAACTCCAGTTAATTCATGTTGCACAAGCAGCTCAGCGCCTGCTGAGATCCCCTTCCTGATCCTCACACAGCCAGCAAGAACAGAAATGTCAGCAAAGCCTTCCTTCTGATGGCAGTACTGATCATAATCTGGAGTAATCTCTTCCATTTTTCGGTCTCTTGCTTCTCTGTTGCTTTGGGCTGCATTGCTGTCCTAACACCTAATTTATCTCACACTTCTGCACCGACCACTCCAAAACAGTCAGATTTCTTTGTTCTCCTGAGGAAGAGCTAGCCTGAACGCTCTGGTCATTCATTCTCATCACTACATGCCAGTTTTCAGTTTCTCTGTGGGAGGTAGGTCATTGTCTCTGACCCCCCCAGAGAAGTCAGAAAGAATGTCCTGAACATCATGCAGTCTCTATGTGCTACAGGGATTTGGACGTGGGTTTATCTGCGTCAAGAGCCAGAACTAGATATAAAAATGTAGGGATCTGTTTTATTGTTAATAGTACTGATGTTGGTAACAAAAATTGCCAACATCAGTATCAGAGTGGAGATCAACTGTATTGATCCCAAATATTTTTCCTTAGGAGTTTCCTTGTTAGAACAAAGCTATTTCCCAGCTCCCCATCCCCCAAAAGATCTGGAAAATGAGATAATTTTAGAAGCAGGGAAGTTATAATGGCAGTTTTTAATATCGACTGTTTTCCAGCTGCTCCTCTGTGAGGCTGTTGAACATTAAAACTCAGATCATCTTAGTCATCAGATGATTTCCACACAAAACAATGTGCCTGATTCTCTAGTGCCTTGCACAAATGCAACAGGATATACAAGATGCAAAGTGAGTAAAACTTCTTCTGTTCCAATTTGCTAGTTTACACTTTTAACCAATACCAGTCATCACCCAGCATGTGTGTACCTGTTGGCAGGTCAGCCCGGCTTGTGTGAATAAGCCGAGCAGAATGCCTGTCTGTCCAGTTACTTTTCCCAAATCCTTAGCCTGGTATGAGCGTTAGCTGTCTAATTATCTACAAGTTCCTTGCAGCCATTGGCTGTTGCCAGTGTCACCATCTTTATTCGTTCTCCCTTTCGTTTTTCACAATAATGACTTGATAGGCAGCACAACAGGAGGTAAAGCTTTAGCCAACGGCTCTTGTAGAAGATTCCAGCACCATGCAATGTCCCAGATACTCTTGTCACTAATTTCGTCATTCATTCTGATCCAGTACATTGGGATGGTTTTCTATTCCTTGCTGTGGTCTGGGACCAGCTAAAATGGCTCTGTCGAGAATCCAGGACAATCACTCTAAGTGTGGCAATACAAAGTGATTTCTCTCTTCTCCTGCCTGTGTATGTGTTGGAACATCATCTCAGAAATAGGGCGTGGAATTAAAAGCTTGCTAGCCATTTGCAGAGATGTTGGAGGTTGCCAGTGAGGCTTCCTTCTGTTGGTTCGAAGTTAGAGGCATCTGCTGGAGAAGGTTGGGCTGCACCTTTTCTTAGAAATATTTTGATACGGAAATGTTTGTAAAGTCTCATCTTGATCTTATATTCTATTCAGTCTTCCTGTGAGGTGGTAGCACTAGAACTGAGAGCAGTATGGAGTTTGGGCTTTAATCTGCATTTGTCAGGATTTTTCTGGTAGATAACCAGGCAGTTGTAAAGCATCATAGTGTAGATTTTATTCTAATGTAAGGTCAGCAGAATTTTATGGCACCTTTAAAAAATACCTAGAAGGAAGTCATGGGCAGAGATCAAGCTGAGGGTTTAAATACACTCTCTGTCTGCTAGATGGGAGCAGCCTTTCTTTGCATCCATATGGAGCTGGAAAATCTTCACAATTGCAAAACAGCCAATGTACACCTATATTTGAGAGTGCCCACTTGAACTGCTCTTTCCATCTTGAACTACAGTGCTTTCACACTGACCATGCTCTCAGTTCTATCCAAATGCAGGATTTAAGGAGGTGTGTGTCTTCACTTGCAGCTTTCTGAGTTTATTCTTCGATACAGAAAACACTCATCATTCAAAGTTCTTTGTGCTTCACACAAAAAATTTGTAACAGAAATGCAGAAAGACCCTGGGAACAGAAATCAGCCTGTTTCTGATGGCACCAGGCAGAAGAAAGTCCAGGTTGCTCAGGTGCTTGCTCACACTCACAGCAAGAATTTGTTCAGCTGATGAAATAGAAGGGAATAGATAAATTTAGTAATAAGCCAGTGTTCTGCTGGTTTTTGACACAACACCTAGAATGTTTCTCCTTCTGTGTTTGAATCTGAATGTGACATCTCTAATGTACACTTGAGGGAAATAAATTGAGCAATATAAATGCTCTTTCAGCATTAAATCTGAATTCTTTATGTAATTAAAATAAAAAGATGGGCTTGAACATTCTAAGATGTTCGAGTGTTGGTGTTTACTGTTTGCCAGTCCTCTTAAAGATTCAGGTTTGATTCTGGAGTCCTTATTCTAGTATGTAAGACCCAGCATCAATTAGTATATGATATGTAATGGCAATGGCCAGATAAACAAAAAATTACTAAAAGCTTGTTGTTTGTTAAAAACTGCCTCTGGAAGACAGGAAAAAAGAAAATAGTTAATATGTATTTCCTCAGGGAACGTGAGAGGGCTGTAAAAGCAGGATGCGAGTTTATTTGAATGGAAGATGGCTAAGAAAATGATTTTTTTTTTCTATTTTAGGCAAAATTAAAAGAGCAATATTTCACTACTTGAATCATTAAAATTAGAATGAAGCACTAATCAATGAACATGATCTTACTTAATGCTGTAGCTTAGGAAGTTCTAAAAAAAAAAAAAAAAAAAAAAGGTATAAAAATCCAGAAAGTTAGCTTGAACCATAACCTAAGTATAATGTAAATCTATACGTTTGTGTAAATCTTTTCAGGATCTACTGTAAATATAAAGGCTTCTTGTCTATAAAGTTGCTTGGTCAAAACATGCTTTGTCTGTAATTGAATTACTTCTTACCAAATGACTTCAGCAAGCAAAAAAGCAGTATGTCAGCATGATATCCTGGAGAGTTGTGTACTGCACTTTGCAAAGGGCTAGTTCTCCATGAATTTAAAAGAAAACATGTCACCACTTATTTTTTGTCACATCTGCAAAGGTATCAGCTTCACTAAACCCAAGGTTTTGAGCCGTGCTCTCTAGGATTTTGAAATTCCGCAAGTTTTGCAAATTCTCAATTTTGCTTTATTTTTACACAGAAAAATCTTATTTGATCCATAATAATTTCTTCCGATCAATCCTTTTTCCTGTGTCCAGGCACTCTGTTTTGCAGCTTCCCAAATTTGTATACTGAAGTGAATAAAAATCAGCATCTTCAGTATTGGCCACCTACAAATGTAAATAGCATTTACATGGTATCAGAATTTTTAGTATCAGTGTTTTAACTGTAATAATTAATTCTTAAAGTGATGCCAACAAATCTTTCAGGGAGGAGGAGCACATAGTCTATAAATTAAGTACGACTACACAGATGTAGAACTGCTGGTATTACAAGAATAAAACATAGGCTTAGGTTCATCAGAGCACTCAAGTATGTGTTTACCTCCACTTGTGGAGTTTGTTGATGAGACTTCTTGTGTTTCTAAAGTTTGGCACGCATTTTTGAGCTCCTCTGAAATCAGGCCTTGGCAAGAGCAGATACTCCTATAGCTTTGCCTGAAATTTGCACTTTGTGGGACAATCTACCTTTTCCTGGGTTTATGCAATTTATCTTGTGTTTAGAAGACCAGACAAATTTAAAGAATTCTTTTTTTATTATGATTTTTTGCATTGCAGAAGGGAAGGTGAGAAAGTGACTAGTTCAGCTGTACATTTCCTCATGTGAAAGCATTGGTGAAGTTTGTAAAAGGTGTGTATTTGACATCAAGCTCAAAGAAACTTACTTGAGCACATTGAAAAAAATGTATGATAAGCAGGTTACATTAAATAAATTTCTCTTGTTCCATCTGTATTCCCTGTCCAGTCAACACTCCTCCAGGCAACTGGAGGCATAGGAACTCTGAGTATGCAAGGAAATAAATGAGTTTACCTAAAAACTTTAGGAAAACTATGTTTTTAAGTCACAAATGATGTTGCCTATGTGTAATTTTTGGTGTTAGAAGAAAATAGACAGTAGCCTTATTAACCAGGTGCAATACTTTAAAAGGGCTAAATTAGGGAAACAGGTGATGTGTGTTTGTGAATCACTGCAAATGTGCATGCTCTGAAAACTGACTTTTATAGCACTGGGATCTTAATACCTCTCTGAAATGATATGATATGGGTATAATTTTATAACTGTTTATTATACATTATGAAACAGGATTTGGGAATTCCTGAGAACCAAAAGGAGGAGGTGGAAACTGTAAATCACATAGACTAGTGGTATGTTATTTTACATGACAAAAGTAAACTAAAACACCTTTACAAAGCCATACAAATTCTGGGTTATTGAAAGAAAAAAAATCTACTTCCCTTGGTTGCAGAGGTAGTTTAGTCTGAAATTTCCCTTGATTTGTCTCTTGCATTTTCTCAAAGGTTTGGGTTTGGTTTTGGTTTTTGTTGTATTCTGATGGTGAAAACATTCCTAAATTACCAATATTTGGCTTAAATGGTATTATTTTGAAAAAAACTTTAAAAATTGAGTTCTTCATGGTACTGTACAGTCTGAATGAGATCATGCAACATGATCTGCTCCAGCTTAAGTAGAGAGTTCATACAAGCAGAAGATTGTAGGAAAAGATTGCACTGAGGATTCATTGTTCAGTCACAAGAAAGATCTGAACGATCAGACTAAAAGCTCCACTCACATGTTTCTTCTCTCCATCTGCACTGCAGGGTTGGTGGAATACAGGCTGCCAAGTACAGTGTATCTGGCTATCTCACCCCTGTTTGGGATTTTTTTTGCAGATAAATAATGACATACACATCATCTTCCTATCTCTCTTCCTGTTCTTGTCTTGTGTTCTGAGTCCAGAGTTGACTGAAAGACAGAAATAATCAGGTCTGTTGAACAGAGGTTGTTTGGTTCTTTCCCTGTTAGTCAAAAGAGGCTTCTGCCAGTCAGGCAAGACCTGAAGAAAGTTGCTCAGAATTGGATCCCAGTAGGAGGAATTTAGTCTTAAGCAGTCAGTTACAGATGTTCTGTAGGTCGATTTTTGATATTTTGGGGTTTTTTTTGGTAAATTACAAGTCTGATAAAAAGTCTTGTTACACAAATAAGAGCAGAATGGAGCACTGTAACGAGCTGAACCCTCGAAGCAGTACAAGTTTTCTCAGGAGAGTTCCAGTTATTCCCATGAATAACTTCATTGACAAGGGCTGCTGACACAGGTAATGGTTGTAGAACAAAGGCACATGGGTTTTCCTCTGTGTGCTTTCCACTGGAATTGGGAGTGGGAAATTGTGAATCTCCCTTTCTGAGGGCTTGAGAATTGCGCATTCAGCTTTGTGAGAGAGATGGATACAGTGGATACCTCAGCACATGTGCAGGGCTCTTGGAAGAGTTTCTAGTAATACCAAAGGGGCAGTACTCTGGATGTGTTACGCAGTGACAGATTTAGGAGCTGTTAGGCAGGTGGTATTCAGCCTGTAATCCATCCTCCTGGTACCAGCCCCAGGGAGAAGGGGGTTTCTCAGGATGGGACCCAGGATAGCCAGCCTGTTGTGAAGGGAGTCACCACTGTAGTCTGTGTGCTGTTGGCTCAAGGGCTGCCTTTGCTGTGTCCAGCTTGAGGGAGGTTGGTTATCTACATGCATTCATGACATCTTCATAGTACAGAACACTCTCGTGGAGAGAGAGAATCTTTTTCAGTGATTAAAATAAAACTGTGGTATAACTTTTATGTTGCAGAAAGTCACTGAGTAAGTCACTGCATTGTCAGACTTCAAATCAGACACGGTTGTTTCCCTCCTTCCAGAGCCATGCTGCAGCTCCCGTGGGGGCTCTCACCCTGTAACCTTAACTGAGTTTTTCCCAAAGATTTGCTGGAACCCAACAGTGAGCCCTTAACCAAGTTTGACTCCCAGGTAAAGGAGGCTCTTTCCAACTCATTCCAAACTCTTTCCCAGCCCTTAGACTTCCCAAGTTAGTGTTTTATTAGTAGACCTTTGTAAAGGGGCATTGCCCCATCACTTTCCTTTGGTATTTCTAACACAGCACCATCCACTGCTGCGTTTGCAAGGAGCCAGACATTATCTTGGTCAGTCATGAGCTTTGAGGTTTTTCATGTTTAGACTTCTGCATTTTGCCTCACACTGCAGTTCCACAGCAGGTTAAGGTGACATAAGCTTGTGCTGCTGTTGAAAAAGCTCTTCCTACCCCCAACAGAGACATTTCTAGAGAGAAATTTCCTGAGTTAATGCTGGCTTGAGCCAGTCTTGTAAGTGTAGGTCATAGATAGCTTCTGGCCTGCTGGGTCTTTGCTTCTGCTCTTTCATGTGGCAGGCATGGTAATACTGCCTTTATCCCGCTCTGTCTTGTCTGGAATCTCATTTAGGACCTGAACTTGCACATATTCCTACAGCAGCAAGCTCAGGAGAGCTCCACTTATGGCTGGTGGCATTGATTTTGATATGAAATGAAATATATAGGGGAAAAGAGAGGAGTTAGATCAATAATTGTACGTGCAATGAGTCTTAAGACTACATCTTAACTGCACCATGGTTTTGCTAAGCAGATACTGGAGGAGTTAAGGGATGTGAAAAACAACCTTACTGGACCTTGCTCCTCCCTGGAACTGGTCTGGAATTATTCACAGTAGTCTCAGGCCCTGCAAGGTTCATTAAGGGGCTGGGAAGTTGTGACCTCTGTAGATCTCTGGGCTACAGAGAACCGGGGTACACTTCTTACCCAGACGTGGTAGCAAATAGGAAGGGTCCTCAGCTGCTTTGCTAGTGCAGTTTTTCAGCCTCTTTTTTTTACAGCATCAATTTAATAGTGATGGGAATGCTGGGGAAGAGGTACAGGATCATCAGGTAACTGAAGAAAGAGGACCATCCTTATCAATTGCACTGTGGGGGTATTTTTAACTCTGAAAAAGCAAGCATGTTTTCTTGTCCCCTACTACTCATATTATCTCATGTAAGAAAAGTATTTCCATCATAGAAGGGGGTGAATTTAGCACAGGGTAAGCAGCTGTAGGAAACTAAAAACCTGCCTGGATTTTCTGAGTATGAGATTTCTAATACATTCTGCTTGCAGAAGACTGCAGTATTTAAATCTACACATCCTTTTATCTTGCTTCAGTCACAAAAGAGAAATATCTGCCTGCATACATTTTTCTTCCTTTGTTTCCTATCAAATCTTGTTTCAGAGAGTATAAAGTAAATTAAAGTTCTTTTTAAAAACATTTTTTTCTGAATTACTATTTTTAGAACCAGAGCATTTCCTCTTTCACTTCAGTATAAAATTACTGAGCTTTAACTAGCTCTGCATTGCACTTTATATATTTTTTTCACTTTCTGGGCCATGTATTTTTGATACACAGAACAGTAAAGGTTTTATTAATCTAGTTTTAACTTGAAATTAACCATGAAACTAAGATGCTTTTATAAATTGCAAGTTCCATAAAATACAGCGAATAATCTGTTTAGGTCAGAGACATTTTTTAATGATACATTGAGAAATATTATACCTTCTGAAATTATTTATCATTTGGTAAGTTCAGTAATTAATGGATATCACAGTTTAAAGTGGAATGTGAATAAGGAGGAGACAAAGTTCTAGACGGTAGATTTCCTTATATGCAAAACCTGTATTAGTTTAATCGATAAGGGTTTTAAAAAAATAGCCTAATCTAGTTTAAAGAAGTGTGAAACTGTTTAATAGGCACGTTTAAAATTCCAAGAGCTCGTAGAAGTTTGGAAATGAGTTTGACTGAAGCACCCAGGAGCTGTGTTTCTCCCCGCACTGGCGCAGTGCTGTGCAGTGGGCGGCCTGCGAAGCCCCTGGGCTCTGCAGGGGCTGAACTCGTGCCAGTACAAGGCACCAGCAGAAGCTGTAGGGGAGTGTGGATTTTCCTGCTTTAAACAGCACCTCTCCAAACTTGCAGGCCCACTGCCATGTTGGCAATAGTATTTCCATTTGGTTTTTCCTGACTTCATCCCCACTAGTTTTGGGAACTAGTGTCCTAAAGACAATCCTCTTGTTCCTAAGTGAATTGATGAAGTCATCTTCCCCCTGGTTTTGGTGTCAAGCTTACAGCACTCACACTATTGCATGTAGTTTATCTTAATTTGTAGATGCCAGTTCCAGCATTTTAAACAAAGAACAGCTACTCTGCCCCAGCACAGAATCCTTTTAAATCTTGTGGAGTATGTTGAAAAATAAAGACCTTTTTGACTTTTACTTTGTCCAAACTCTTTATTCCAAATCACACGTAGAAAAGTGGGGAAAACAAGGCACATGGCAGTGAAGAGGGGAGAGAGAGACAGTGATGTTCATTTTCTTCCCAGGGTGAGTCATTCCCGGGCTCCCCTCTCCCAAGCTGAGCGTGTGTGTGCATGGACCATGCACAGCTTAGAAGTCATGTAAAATCCATGCTTGCAAAAGCTCTTAGTTGGCCACCTCCCAGAGACTGCAGTTCCTTTTCAGAGGCTTCCAAACATTCTGATCATTTCTATATCCATAGGTAAAAGCAGCTCAAATAGCCTGGGTACAGTTTCACGTTGGACTGCAAATGTATCACCTTGCCATTTTTAACCCAGCTGCAGTTCTTCCTGCAAAAGATGGGCACAATCCAGGTACTTGTGCGTGCTGCAAAGCTGTTGTGTCCTTCCAGGGACCACCAGGAGTCCCTGGAGCAAGGCAAGCGCACTAAGCCTTGTGCTTAACATCAGTGATACCTGTGCTGAGGAGAAGCACAGGCTGATGGCACCTCCATCCTACCACAGACATGAGGGCTGCACAGCATGGCTCAGCTCTTATGGGGGAAATTAAGCTTAAAACCTTTATAGTAAGCGCGGGGTGTCTCTGAAAACTCCGAGGTCGTGCTCTGTCAGGCAGCACAAATAAGAGCTCTGTGGCCCAACTGGTTGCAGTATGTCCATGTATGTTTGAAGGAAGGCTTTGCAGAGAAGACTTGTAGCTGCTATTCCTTCGCAGTCTGGTTTGATTCTGCCCTCTGGGGGCAGCCTGTGGGCCGGCACAGCACATTCAGATAAGGGCGTTCCACTGACAGTGACTCGGACATAGCAAAAACCCTGTTTCTTATAAGGAGCAGGTGCTTTTATCTTTCTTACAACATTAAAAACAAAATGCCACTGTGCAGACCTTTGTCAAACTCTCAGAACCCCCTGGAGCACCAGCAGCTGGGGAGAACTCAAGAATTCAGAGGACCTTAGCCATAACTCATCAGAAAGCCTCTGCAGTCCGTTGCCACTGAAAATGATGTAGTGCTGGATCAAAGCCACACAGACTTGGGCCCTCCAAAACTCCTCTGAGAATTTTGCTGTTATTTCATATGAAAAAAAGGGTTAAAATCTTGGTGTCAGCATATGAGTCAATTTTGCCTGCTGAACCAAGAGTACTTCCAATGGCGTTCAGATACCTAGGGAATCATTCTCACTGCAAGTCAGGACACTCCAAACATTTCAGTTATTTTTCTTAAATTAACAACATTTGCAAAATGAGCAATGTGCATATTAATGCCAAAAAGTCAATGAAAGTAATTGAGATACTGAAAAGTATCTGCTTGCACTTGAAACTTTAAAGAATGACTACTGAATTCCTGATTTGCTAAGCACGAGCTCCTGAGTTTTACTAACACACTAAACCAGCTTTGTACAGAGTAATGTAATAAAAACTGAGAAGGTTTGTTTTTTTCCTCAAGTTACTCAAGTAGTTCAGTAATAAATAATTTGTTTCTGGTCAATGCATTTTAGAATGAGCAATCTAATCCTCTTGCACTTCTTATATTCATTGTTTGTATGGAAAAAAAAAATCTTTACTGCTTTTCCATTTCCCAGTGAATGATCAGTTCACTAAGCAACAGGAAATATTTCTTGACTTTAGATTGCAAAATATGCTTAGGTAATTTTACTCTTCTCCATCTGAATCCAGGTTATCTGATTATTACTTTTTTCTAGCTTCAAAAATGCTTTTGTGCCATTTCCATAGATAACGGTTGAATAAAAATTGCAAGGAAGAATCTAAGTCAAATGCTAAGTAAAAATCAAGTTTGTGAAACAAACATGAAGATAAAGTGTCATGAGAAAAGTCAATCCATTGCTGAATTAAATATTTATAGAACATGATGATTAGCAGAGAGTACTGATCTTTGTTAAAGTTACATTTTGCAGCAGACCACTATGTTTTAGTGTCACAAGTGAACAAAGCAATTTTTCTTCAGAAAAAGTGCAGATGGAAAACAACATTAAAATAGATCATTTAGACCAAGATTTTTTCAATTTAAGCCCGTGCTGCCTGGTACATTACTGTTGTATGTTCAGGGGTGCTCAGGACAACAGACATTCCTCACGGGAAGCAGCTAGGTTCCAAAGTGTCAACTAAATAAAAGGAAAGTGAGCAAACTCATAGGATTTTCTCAGTACTAGCTCAGCTATTGCAAAAAAAGACCAGAAAAACCAAAACAGCAAAAAAGCACTACTCACTACTGAACTAGAATTTCAGCAGTTTAAGAGAACCATGTTTTGATCTAGTTCACACGCCATAGCTAAACCCAGGTTTCTGTTGATTTGCTTGTTTGTCTTATGGGGCTTTTACTTCTTAACAGCCCTCAAAGCAGGGTCTATCATTACTGAGATGACCACGGTTGAATAGAAATCTCTTGAAATCCTAAAGTACATTATTAGAGAAATAACAGACTTGAAATGAAAAACTACTTCAAATTATCCCAAAAAAGCAAAAAGAAAAGTTAATTCTCTGTTTGGGAAATGCCATCAGTAACTCCCAAGCTGTGTGTTCAGCTGACATCCTGTAGCTTTGTCAGCTCGCATTTTTGTTAAAAGCAGATGGTGAATAAACTACATAGCAAAGGACCTTCCTTAGGTCTTTGTAAATGAATGTATACATACAAACTATGCATTTTCACACAGCTGCATACTGTATCTTGAAGCAGTTCAACCTTTCCCCTAGCTTAGAAACCCCCAGACTTTAGGAGCAGAAGGTGCTCCCATCTCCTTTTGGATATATTTGTCTCCTGTCTTGTTTCTGCTCTCCAAAAACCTTAGATGCAGGACAGAGGAATGCTGAGCTGCACAGCCCAAGGAGCAGAGTGGCTGGGGCCCTGTGGCCAAGTCGGGGACCTGCCATGCTCTGGGGGACCAGTTTGGGCTCCCAGGCCCCACGTGGCCGAACACAGAGATGATGTATCTGTGCTCCCTGTGCCAGAGCTGCTCCCGCCCCAGCACCTCTTGCACTCTGGCTCAGCATCCTGGGCGCTGGGGCGGCCAAGCAGGACCAGCAGCTGCTCTCACACAGGGCCAGAAGGAGTTTGCAGCCACACTGGGTCCAGCTGTGCCAGGGAGAGGCCACTGCCCCTGGGCTTGCAGACACCACGCTCCCCCTCAGGACAGCCTTTCCAGCCACCCCAGCAGCCCGGTTTCCTTCTGACCATCACTTCCCCACGGTGCCCTGCGGCACCTGGGAGGCAGGGATGGCTCTTCAGGGGTTGTGGTCTCACTGCTGAGACCTGCTGCCCCGGGTAATGCAGTGCTCAAAATGCTCAGCCCTTCGTCCTAATAATCACTGATGGACTTCAGGGCTGGGATGTGCAAGGGACGAAGGATCAGAGCTTGGGTTTAGTGTACCCTCTCTTGGAAGGGAGCAGGAAAGATGGCAAATGGATGTCTTGTTCTTGTAGCTGGTGTGATTAAATAAAGGAAAAGGATACTGCATGCAACATTTCTTACTTAAATTTTGGGTTGTTGCTGTAATATACATCAGCCCAGTCTACTCAATGAATGAAGTGTGTTTCTTACGCTTTATCCTACAGGAAGAAAGACCAAAAAAGTAGAAGTAATAAGAATATCCTTGCTTTAGAATAAAGCAAGCATGGACTCAACAACAAAGAAAGATTTTGTTTATATGCAAACTGTATAAATATTTGATACCAGTATGAAGGCAGTCATATTCTTATGTATCCAGAGATTTGCACTCATCTAGGTTATGTTTAATTGAAAAATATTTTTGCATTATGTATTTGTATTTGAGGGGCTAAGTCTTTAATTTTATATTCTTTACAAGAATTAGTGTGGCAATTACGTTTTTCCATTTACTGAGCTACCTGCCCATGCTAGTTGTTCATTTGCATAAAGAATATTTCCAGTACTTCAGAGGTTTTTGGATTGTGTTTTCAAAGGGCACCTGCCCCAGAGGGTTCCACAGGGCTGTCTGGTGTGAGTGGGAGGCTCTCCGGAGCAGCAGGTCACCTTTACCAGGACGTGGCCTGGCACTGCAACAGACACACACGGATTCATTTCCCTGCAATCTGCAACTGCCCGGTGGGCCTGGGGCAGCTCCAGCTGCAGCCCCTCAAATCAAAGCTCTGACTGACTCTGTCAGTCCTTTGCTGTCACTTACTATCACAAAGTTAACTTTTTACAACGAGAAAGAGCTTCCAACTCTGGCACTGATGGAAATACTGAATACTTTTAATATATATATATATATATTTGGAAAGTATTTGAACAAAGTGTTTTGTCTTTTTTTATACAACTTTTAGCCAAATAGAAGAATTCTGATTATTACTTCTGTGGATACCTGTCCACCTGTAAATAAACTCATATATTCAGGTAGATGAACCTGAAGAAAAAAAATAATAAAGACTGTTCAGGGGCTGTGCGCTTTGCTAGCTCCTGGTTCCTTTGTACATAAGAGGTAACTGTTTAAATGTTGGGTGGGTTTTTTAAATTTCCTTGTTGTTCCTCTAAAGAAAGAAGAAGAAAAAAAAACTTTTGACTTTGTTTTCTCTTTTCTGAGTTAATACAAAGATTTTCTAACTTTTTACTGCAGAAATGGATAAATACCTGGTGCTAAGTGAATGTGAGTCAAACTGGCCATAGCAGACACACCAGTTAGAATGCACTTTTCCTGTGGCACACAATGTATTTTCTCAGAAGGGACTTTCAAAGGACTGTCAGATGTTTACATTTCTTCTTGTTGCCCCAAATAGTTTTGAATATTCAAATAACTTCCAAAAATAAAGTCATGGTCCATTACTGATGCGACAAATCCTTACATTTAAGTATCTACAACAGCTTTGTACAAATACCATTTTAGAGATAGTTGAAATATTGGGCTTTCATACTTTGTAATGCTTTGATGTGACAATAAATATGCTGTTGCTATCTAGTCTAACCTCATTGTAGACCTGTAACTCTCTGTTTCTGGTTATGTCATGAATTGCACTGGCTTGAATTCAGCCAAATACTGACTGTTCAGCTGAAATATTCCGACTGTTATGATGTCCACAAAACATTAATTAAATGCACTTGTATCTGACTACCATGGAGTATGTCAAATTATTCATGTAATAAATCCCTTGTGTATAACGTTTCTTAGTTGTTTATGTGAACTTCAGTTCTTTTGCCATGAATGCCTGTGCATCGACCAAGGACCAGGTGGGGTCAGTCACTGATAACCCTTGCATCGACTTTGTTACGAACAGGGCTGATTTCCTTCCCCTTCACCCCAGGGCTGATGTTTAGACACTGTGAGCTAAGACATACAGAACAGGCACGTTGCATTCTAAGTTTTGCCCCTGTGAATTTGAAGAGCAGGCTTTAGCTGGTGACTGTGGTTTCCCACTTCCAGGCTCACGCTGCTCTTCCTGATGCATTCTGCAAGCAACATTTCCCCTGTCCTGCTCTTGCCTGGCAGTCGGGAGCAGCCTCCCTGTGCACAGCGAGGGACGCTCCTGAGATAGCAAAGGATCGTTTGACCAGGATATGCCTTTGCCATAGTAAAGCTGATGAAGCTACTGCTTGAAACTTGCGAGTTGGAGAGGCATTCCTGAAAAAAGGAGTAGTTTCTTGAAAAAAAAAACAAAACCCAAACCTACAAATGAATACCATTTCTGTCCAAATTCTTGACTCCTCTTCTAGCTTTGTTAGGTCATATTTAGATTTTCCTTTGGCTAATGCATTCCTACCTACTGCTGCAATGCCAACTCCAATATAAATAGCAAGGCTATTAAACTTAATGAGTGGTTTAATCACTCTCCTTGTGCTCGCATTTTCCTCCCTTCAAGCAGCACCTCCCCACCGCACCCGTGCGCGCTCCGTCACCTCTCCAGCAAAGGAAATGGCAAACGAACCTGCTCTCTGAGCCAGAGGCGGAGCAGCTCCGGCCAAGGGCTCCGTCCCGCTCCCACCCCCGGCACCGGCAGCCGGGCGCGTCCCGGCCGTCCCTCCGCACCCGGCAGATCCCGGGCACTGCCGGAGCGAGCAGCGTTCCTTGCTGCTGCTCTGGGAAGAGCCAGTTGTCCTGGCAGCCCCGTTCCTGCCGCGCAGGTACTCCAAGCTGTCTGACTTGTATCATTAGAGTAGGGAATCCTGTGGCTGATTCCCGTCGGTATAAAAAGGAAGGGATTTGAAGTCATATAATTACCAAGGAAGCATTTAAGTGATATTTCAGACTAAATTCCACTAATTAAATGCCACTCAACAAGATAATAATCTCTGCTGTGATTGATGTTTCTGAAGACAGATGGGCTGTTTTCAGAATTACAGTTCTCGTCATGTTTTCTACATTAAAGGGATTCCATTTTAGACTAAAATTCAATACCTGTGCTTCCCTCCCTCCACTTCTGCACAGGCTTTGTCTCTTTTTGATGCAGTTCTGGACTATGAAATGACTAGCTTAGGTGCATTTGGTTTAGAAATACTTTACAACCTCATGTACTTCCCATACAAAATTTTGAGACAGAGTGATTCAGTACCTGCATCAGTAACTTCCTCTAACCTCATTCCCTTTACTAAAATAATTCACTAGGTTCAAATATAGACTTCAAATAATCTTAGCTGCAAGAAAACAATTTCTGTTTAAATGACCTGTGCATTTTGTACTTTTCATGCTGCCATCATCTTGCTTTATGCCACTACATTTGAGACCTGTTTTCCAAATGTGGCCTTACAGAATCATTATGTTATGATATTACTTCTGATGTGAGATCCTAATGGAAATCTGCCGCACCAGAAGCAACTTTTTAGCAATGCAAATGTCGCTTAGAGAACAATAATATCATTTTGGTGCCCTTAACCCAACATATTATTTTCTAGTTTATTTGCTTAAACTGTCAACTTTTTTCTCCCTCTCCCACACACTTATTTCTATGATGCCAAGAAAAATATTTATGTTAGAAAAATTGTTTGAAGACTAAGCTACATTTCTCTTTTTGGCTTACAAAATAAAAAGCAAACATTATGCTAAGATTTATGTTCTAAATTTAACCTTGGAGAGGAAAAAGAATTTGCACCTTCCTGAATTATATTTTGCTTGCTTATCCCCAGATGATACCACCGTGAACAGACACAGCTCTTCTTTTTTTCTTCTTTTAGAATTTCTGGGGAAGGAGAAGAGATTTCAAACACTTATTTCAATGCAAGGCAAATGACAAGCAAATTTCTCATTGCTCTGTCTCAGCCTTGCCTTGTGATCCCTATAGTACAGTCTTGCTCTGAGACAAGACTTCCCTGATTTTTTTCCAGGTTGTAAGAAGCCAAAAGTTATGGATTGTGAGAAAGAGAGGAACCACTACCAAGGACTGGATTAAACCACCAAGGTTGTTTTTATCCAAGCAAAAGCCATAGCTCCAAGTGTCTTGTCTGACTGCGATGATCACTGGCCCACCAAACATTCATTTCGGTGTTTTTCAGTAATATGTGAACATTCCCCTTTGGATATCGGCTAAAAGCAAGCTTACCCATCCTTCCCAGACTTTTCAACTGTTAGCTTTGAAGGCTTTTTAGCTTTCCTTCTAAATACTATAAGCAGCATATATATATA
>VZRR01000322.1:453955-469170 GCA_013398015.1 Oreocharis arfaki
TATATATATATATACTTGTGATAAAATGTATGTGTGTGTGTATATAGTGTGTATACATATATATTTCAGAGACGCTTTTCACAAAATTAGTTTTCATAGGGACAACATCCAGAAAAAGGAGAAAAAAAACTGTAAAAGACTCCTTCTTAGGAGACATGAGAATAAAAATATGTGCAGCCTAAAATTGTACTACATACAACTGTTACCAAAAGCAACGCGGTGCTCACCAGGTTTATTGAAGCAGGTGGGAACTGCACTGTCTCGAGACCGAGACGCATTTTTTCCACCCATTCAGTGGAGGTGGAAACTTATCCCGTGCTGACCTCCTGTGGTACGTGAGGAATCTGCAGTCACAGAAATAGTAGCCAGAAGTCACCAGCACGGCGAGTTAAGATAAATACCGATAGGCTGGTCCTCCAGTGCGGGCTGGGAACGCAGGGAACTCAAAGAGCACGTCCCAGAGGACACAAATCCCTTTAAACTGTGGCGTTTACCTCTCAAGTGCACAAAATCCTACATCTTACCCCATACTTACACATAGTGAATCAATCAGGTAAAAACGGTTCCTAAATTTGAGAAGGATTCATCTAAATTCCTTGCCAAGATCTATGAGCAGCTTTAGCTGGGAATCTTGTCCTTCATTCTTGCAGGTCAGAGCTGTGTTTGTATCATCACCAGTACTGAGTTATCTCACTGTGTACAAGGCACAATCCCTCTCTCACTACTTGCGGCTGAGAGCATTTGACTAATTAATCTGTGTGAGGCCAAGTCTTTTGTCTCACTTCTGACACCTCTGCTGTTTCTCCATTCCCCACCAGCACGGTGGACACCTCAGCTGTCACAGGGAGGTGATACACATGCTCTACATCTCAATATTTACTCCTCTAAGCGCCTGCTCACATCATTCAAATCACCCATTCCCTTTAGGCTCCAGAGAATCAGAAAATGAGTCAGTAAGCGGGAACCCAAATGTGTTTAATACCATCCCTCAGTGGTGAGCCCATTTAAGGTCACAGGAAGCAGACACTACTAGCTCTGCCAGGAGTGAACTGTCAAAGCCTGAGGGCTGGGACAAGAACAGGTTTATCATATTCTTACCCCACTCTGAAGTCCAGTTGCACTAAGTACCCTTTCATTTTGGTGCACCTACACCTGTCCCACTAGGCCTGCTTCCCAGTCCCTGGGATACACCTCACCTGCTCTCCAGATGATGCAGGGCATTCCCTACCCTCAAGGACACGCAGCTCTCACTAACAGTGCCCGTACAAGTGTTCACTAAAAACGGGGCTCTGAGTCCTACCTCAGAAGAGGGAACAAATGTATTCCTGCAGCCTTGCTCTTCCATCACTGGCAGAAAAAGCACTGTGTGTAAAGCAGGCCTTCCCAGTGCACCCTCCGAAATCGGAGCACACCGAGGATGCCTTCATCTTCCCACACAGCTGGAACTGCTACTCAAACACAAACACAAGAGCCCTTCTAGCTGCAGATCCTGTGCTTTAAAGTCTCACCCCCTCACAGGGAGCAGAGAGCAAGCCACCCCCAGAAATCACTGCTAGATACGCTTTTAAGTCATTTTTAGGCCATCAACACACCTTCTAGCCATCACAGAGGAGAAACTGGCCCTTTATTTTTTCTTCTCTGACTTCTCCCCTCTTTTGTGCTCTGGTGTCCATCAGCATCACCACTGTTCCTTCCCGTCGTGCCTGCGGTATGAAGTCAGTGAAGTGGTGACTCACGTAACCAAGTTTAGCCTGAGTTTTTAGCCAGGGCTGACCGAGCTTTCTACAGTAGTGCAGAGGTTTCTGTCTGGAGACTCAAATGACATCCTCTTTAGAAAAGGGCTGGTTCCTTCCTTCTGGTCACAGACCTCTTGACCCATGAAACCAAACAGGATACAGAAGAAGGGAAGGAAGGAGGAAGGAAAACGTTTTTTACTTCCGCAGCTTTGGTAAAAATCAGAAATTCTCAAAAATATTTGCAAAATCCCACTCCCAGGCCGCTTCTTTCTTGGGTTCTCTTTTCTTTAAACATTTGTGTTTTCTCCCAGAACTGTGGTGAGGGGTTTTGGCATTTCAGGCTGAACTTAGACCATTTGGCTCACTACATGGGGTGATTTTCTGTGTTCCTCCCCCTGCCAGCTCCATTGCTTCCCAAAGTCAGAGCAAAATGAGAAGTACATTCCCTCACTGAAGATGTTTCATATTTAGAACCAGCAGTTGATAAAGATGTATCCTGCACTGCACTGCTACCAGACATGTGGAGAGAGGCAGGGTGGGTATGGTGTCAGGGCAGGGGAACTAGAAAGCTATCAGAGGAAAGCAAGATGAAAGTGGAAGGGAAATGAAGTAAGTGGGTGATAAAATAATTCTGTTATATAGGAGCAAGCAAGAAGGATCAAAGGATCTCTTTTATTTGCATTTTTTCCTCATTTCTGTTCCTTGCCGTTTCCTTCCTCTGCTGTATATTATTATCACCTCTATTATAAAACTTTCTGGTTGCTTGCAATTATCCCCCCTTTAATCTCATGCTAGGCTCTTCCTCTTTGATCCCTGCCTTCTTGCCATATGACTGATTGTGTGACTGCTGCATATATATGTAAAAACATACATTTATTTCAACTTCATTTCCCCATTGTGTCTCCAGTTAAGGTCTCTAAAGCCCAGGCAAAGCTGTGTGTCCTTCCAAAATCCTTTTTGCTTACCTCAGGCTTGATTCAGCTCCCAGGGAAAATGTTGCAAATGGAAAGCTCCTTCTAATGGCTTGATTTTATTTTTGCACAAGTTACAGTTACAATTTTATATAATAAATGAACACAATCTACAGAGAGGAACACCTGATTATGCTCTTCGTGGCAAGGCTAAGCAGAGTTCAATAAAGAGACAAACCTGTTGCTGGCAGACCCTTGATTCTTTCTATTTTTTTAACTTCTGAAAAAACCCCACCTTCTTTTTCTGTTCAGTCCCTTGCCTCCCTCTTACCAGCCTCTCCCGGGACCACTGCTTCCCCTGTCCCTGCAAACCGGGCTCGGTGGCAGGGCTGGCATTCCCTGAGATGACAGGGAATAGAGCAGAAAAGCTGGAAATGTCAGAACAGAGCAGTCACTTGGGAACTCAATAGGGAAGATGCTCCTTCTCCCGAGGACAAACCAGTGCTTCCTTCTCTGGGGGGAAGCAGGAGGCAAAGCAGAGCTGCCCAGCCCAGCCCCATCCCTCTGCAGAGGGAGGGCAGCTCCCCACCCATGGCAAGCGCTCTTGCACAGGGCTGGCACCAGGCAAGAACACCTGAAGCCCTATGCACCTTTTCTCTCCTTCTCACTGGTTTTAAGTAATATTTTTTTAGCTGTGGTAAATCCTGTTGAGTGTATGAAACACACTGGCCCTGGACGGCAAGAAATTCTTCTTTTCAGTCTTCTTCTCCAAAGAGAACACTGAAGGAACAGCCTGGATAGTCTGAAGTATTCAACTGCATGTATGTATTCTATACTTAAGAATGTGATAAGGAGTCTCAAAAAACACCAAACTCCACTAAATATTTAAGCAGCTTGTAGCATGAATGTTGTTAATTAAATCTCTTGATTTTAAAAGGAACATAGAATATGATGGAAAAATTCTTCTTTCCCTTGTTCACTGAACTCCTGGCAAACAGCTGCAAATAAGCACCCCAAGAGCTCAGGGAAGAAAAGAGCCACTGAAAGGAGCCACAGAAAGGAACTAGGAGAGCACCTAAACTGTAATTTTCATCCTGGCCTACACAGGTCTTCCATGAAGCAACACATCTTCCAGAAAAAACAAGCTTTTATTCTCCTTGGCTATAAAGAGCATCTGCTCTCCATGTCCTCCAGAGTACCAGCCCCATGTCGTCCTCACTATCCCCTTCCTAATCAAGAGGAGAGCTATTTGAGATTCTAAAAGAGCAACAAGTGATTTCATTTTGTTTTCCTTCTCATGAGTTTTGTGCTAATAAGCACTGAACAAAGCATCTGCAGAGATGAGAGTAACAAAGTGCATCTAAGTTTTTTATCTTTAAGCTCTTGCACACGCAGCTCTGTCTCTCTGGAATTGTGGTTGTTTCTTATACTGCTCTGTATTCAAATAAACCCATAAGTAGTAACACGAGATGCAGCACCTCGTTGTTTTGTTTCTTAGATCACAACATAACCTTGAACATGTTTCCACCGCCACTCTCACAGGCTACACTGCAGACACACAAAGGATTTGCATGTTACTGCGTTAGAGAAGAGGCCTCAGGATGTTGCTACCTCACATCCTTCGCCTGCACTGCTCTCCTCAACACACCACCACACCTCAGGTGATGCAGCTCAGCCTTCTCTCTCTCTTTCAAAATCTTTAACAACTGTCAGTTGATTGATGCCCCCTGTGTTCCCTGGTGATCAATTAGAATTAATCATACAAGCCCCACCCTCCAGCCCCAGTGATTAATTACATTTCCCTCTCAGGAATATACTTCACTTCATATATTGTTGAAGATTCTAATATTGATAGCAAGAAACTGGATCTTGCCTGCAGAACTGAAAAGCCCTACACTGAAACTCCTTTTGCAGCTGTGAGTACCAACACCCACTCACCACGTTGCATTTTCAACCTTCTCTTTAGTAAGGTGCATTAGTCAGACTCCTGAAATAAGCGCCTTCAGGGCTTATTTTCTGTTCTTGTGGTTCTCCTTTGAACTCAAGCCAGCCTGTGTCTTCCCACAACATTAACAACTGTGGTAATAAATACATCTGATAAGAGTTCACAGAGCATTAGCATCAGCAAGCCAACAAATGGCTACCAAGTGTTAGAGAGTGTTACGTGCTGAGGATATATCACAGACTGGGGAGGCACTTTAAGACCTCCAAAGGGCAGCTGCCCTCCTGGGGAGTGTGGATGGGCACAGCTGACATGAATTGACTCACAGGGCTGCATGTCCCAGCCTCAAAGACTTCAAAAGCTTCTAGTTTGGGAGAGGAATAGATTGTTTGTCTTGGTGATTCAAGTTTCTTACAACTGACCAGAGAGAAAGAAAAACTGACTAACTGATTTGGTTGGTTTATTTTTGCTGGGTAGTGGTGTTCTGATTTCACAGGCTTTAGGAGAAAAACAGTGGTTTATGTACATGGCTACTGAAATAACAGTGGTAACAGTTATCCCAGTAGGCTGGTAAGAGATATGATGAGTGGTCAGCCTGCTAGTTCACAGCATGAACAAGAAGATGCGGACAGATGGTGGGGCTGGAGCCAGAATTTGCAGAGCACTGATGAAATGTGTGCACAAATGTACTCTTTGTGTGATGGGGTGCTGTGCTTGACACCCACAGAGGAGAGGCAGACAGGTTAGGGGTACTTTCTGCTGTTGTTCCCTTGAGATGTGGGCTCGCGGGTTCTCTGCTCAGCCTACGCTGTGCTGGCAGTACAAAGCAGAAGGGCTCTCTCAGGCCATTCTGGCAGCTTGGATTTCCTGGGGTGTCAGGACTTGCTAGACAGCCTCCTGCCACCAGGAGCCCCGAGTTGTGAACCATTAGCTGCCACGGTCTGACTCAGGTTTCTCTTCTGATCTTAAGGTGAGATCCAGAGCGTGTGGTGCATGTTTCATCAGGAATCAGGTTTTAGAAGCACACGCAAGGGCTTTTCTTTTTTCAAAGACTAAAGACTCAAGGCTTTGCTCAGTCTGTTCAGATGCTGTTTATGTTTCATCAGATACACAAAGGCCATCCACTATCTCCTTGCTGAACTGTATCTTAATCACCCAACAAGCGACATGGCAAGCGCTAGTGGGAAGCGAATTGAGCACTGTGTCTAGTTAGATCTGCAAAGGGGATACAGACGAGTGTAGTGTAATTATCCAAAGTGGAAGCTGGACTGAGCTCGGGTCCATGACTCCTCCTTGTTACCCCAGGTTTCATCTGGGGGAAGGGGAGAGTGTGCAGGCAACAGCAATCCCTCAGTTCAGGAAGGGGGCTCTGCAGCGTGTATTGTTCACCTGCTGACTTCAAACACTGTGTCAGAGCACAGGTACAAAGGCTGTGGGGGAGAAGGAGGCACATGGACTTCAGAGGAAACACTTGGCTGCCATAGCTCTTCAGACAGACGGGAAGAATTAGTGAATTATCATTGGAGGGATCTTAACTGCAGGTGTCACTGGGAAATTCAGTGCAGCTGTCTCGAGGCACAGGTAAAAAAAAAATCAAACTAGAAAAGTGATCCCTCCAACAGAGGTACAGTCACAGTGAGGTTCTCTGAACAGGAACTGACATTTCTAATGACTTGTGACAGAAAATGAAAATACAGATTTTATATAGTGAAAGCCGCAGTATTGAGGACTTCTGCTTCAATTTCACCTAACGCTTCCCTGCCATGTGGTCTATATTAAACTAATCTGATTTCTTGCAGCTTCTGAATGGTGTCCTTCAACCTCAGCCCTTCTTCTGAGACTATTTTTATTCTGAGCTGACCAGAATAAATTTGTGGCCATACTGACCTTATTCTTTCGCACCAGAGCTCTTCTGCTTGTGCTGAAAACAGTACTCAGTGACTGGAGGGGATGAGCAACACTGGGGGAGAATCAAGTTGGAAGTGACATTTCTATCTAGGAAAACTGCAGTAGAGATTAATCCAGTTTATAGTAGCACTGTTCAGTAAAAATTTGAATAAATTCTTTCCTAACCAAAACTTTGAAGAGTTGAATCTGAGTGTCCTTAGTCTACATTAAGGTCCATAAATAAGAGGATAATTGTCAAATAGATCACATTTTACAGCTGCTTTAAAACTTGCTCCAAAACAAATTCTTATAGGAAAATGCAGCTGTGAAGAAATTCACTTTTTTTTCCCTAGAAGAATGAACTACTTGATCAATGACTCTATCATCTTAATTCAAACATGGCTTGTTGGAACACACAAGAAACAAGTCTGGGATAGTGGTTCTTATCAAGGTGGTTTTTTTCCCTCACTGCATTCTATTCTCTGGCTGGAATGGAGCACTAGTAGGACTGTGACAATGTTGAGTGGGATACAGATCCCAAGGACTGTAAAGCAGTAAACCCACCTGTGATTATACATCTCCATGTGAAACAAAGCCAAAACGAACTAGTTTGAATTGGAAGATTTCAAAATGAAACCTTCCACATGAGAACATTTGTGCTTATTTCTCTGGGCCGTGGGGGTCATTTTTTTCAGTTTTCATCCTGATCATGAGACAAAAACATTGTGTTGAAATACTAGAACTGAAAGTGTTGGGTTACTTGTTCAGCACAGTGAAGGCCAGCGTGAGTGTAAACCATTCCTGAGGATATCAGAGTCCTGGCCCGGCAGGTTACAGCAAGCAGAGAATTTTGTGTGGTAAACTGAGCAAACGACTATCTCTGAGGACAGGCCACTAGACATTTTAAGTTTCTGTTTTTAAATCAAAAACAAGGTCTTTTTAAAATCTGTCAAAGATGTCTGGGGGCAACTTCTTTGATTTGTCCCTGTTCAAACACAATTCAAAGTGCTGAATTAAGTTAGATGGGATGAAGTGTGGTGTCAGGGAGCAAGTGATGGTGCAGATAAAGAGGACTAGGGTTAGATGTCCAAGGTGCCTATCTTGGTTGTTCAGGTAACCACAATTATCACTCTGAGAATGTTTATCTTCATTATTCTTGCCATTCATATGAATGTAATTCACATCTTAGTACAATTCTCTGTTGGCTTGAGGGAGGTAAAACAGGAGACACTCTTCTGCTGGCTCTGCTTTTTGAAAGCTTGGTGCTTGTTGCCCTGCTGTAAAGATAAACTTCTGAGTCCTTCTAATGCACTTCATTATACCTTAATAACTGGATTGTGCTTTTGGCACAAGATGAGGTAGAAAATCGAAAAATGGTCTTGTAGTGATAGCAGCCACAGGGAAGGAACAGACAAATGATGGGACAGTCTGTGCTCATCACAGAGCTGTGCTTAGATGCAGGGGAGATGTTTTAAACTGGCAACATTTTCTGCTTCTTTGATCTGCCAATGCACAGTTGAGGGAAACGTAAGAAGAGAGGCTTCAAAACTGGAGGCATTCTAACGTAGTAATTTCTAAAATATCTTGAAATTATCTGAGAGATATGATCAGACACAGAAGGGTAAAGGACTAGAAAGTAGTGGACAGCTAACAAGCACCTTGTGTGGAGCATAAGGGAGAGCGAGGAGGAACTTTCCAAAGGGGTGTAGGTGAAGGAGGGAAAGACAGTGAAATCTTTGGCTTAAATGGCAATGTCAGTGAGAGGGTGGAAGCCAAGATTTTTTAAGGGTCTGGCTGACAAACTCTGTAAAGTGCTGCCACAAAGCCCAGCACCATAAAATAGGCACACAAGTGCTTTGCTGAAAGGGTCTTAAAATTGTCTTCTGTTGGTTTGGTTTTTTTCTTTCTTCAGCCATTCTGTACCATCCTTGGCCATCTTCTGTAGGTGTTGGCTACACTGCTGTGCACTGCAGTTCATCTCGTTACCATGCTCAGGCCTTCTCTCCTTGCCAGTCCCTTTCACATGTCATAAGACTCCACAGAAAGAGTTTAACAAGTTCAGTCCACTGGCCCTTTAAAAGAGGGACGGGAGAGATTGCTACTGTCTAAAATGTGGGCTGTTCCAAGGGGCTGGTGGCTTGGCCCCACAATGTAAAGGAGTGTTATTTCTGTAAAGGACAGAAGGAATCAACTCAGGTCTGAAAGGCAAGAAGTCAGCAAATAAACAAGATAAACATAGCACAAGAATCATTTAGTTTCTTTTAATTCAGTGCCTAATACACTAATTTCACCACACAAAATACGAGATGTTGCAAGAACGCCAGGAACTAAGAAAAAGGAGAAACAGGGATGTTTTCTTTTAGAAGTGGTTTTTGTGTGAAGTTACAAAGATGAAATGCATTTTTAGCTACTGATTAGCTTTAAAACTTTGCTATTCAAAAATCCACTTGAATTTTCCATAAGATATTCTTTAATTTCACAGATAGATTTTTCTACTGTTTTCATATTTGATTACTAGAACTGCTTGGGAAATTTAACTATATTTCTGTACTCTAAGGTTCTGAGAAAAGATTGAAATAAAAAGGGGAATAGAGAGTAATGTGGCTGTAGACTTTAGACTGGAGGCTTTTGACACTTGTAAGGCCAGGCACGGAAAGCATTCCACTTAAGAGCAATGAAAAAGCAGTGACAACTCATTTCTGAAGAACTGAAAGTTTCTTTGGGTCAAGCCAAGGATGGCCCTCCTTGTAAGATAAAGAGTAAGATAAACAAAAATTTCAGGGTGCTTTTCCTCCTCCATGCTGATAAGGAAAGCCTAGTACCTTTAAAAGCCAATTTACAAAGGCACAGTGGTTAGAGTGGTTCAACAATGGTTTGGGTTGGAAGGGACCTTAAAGACTATTTAATTCCAACCCCATTGCTGTGGGCAGGAACACCTTCTACTAGACCAGGTTGTTTGATGCCCCATCCAGCTTGGCCTTGAACACTCTCAGGGATGTGGAATAACACCATTCTTGCTGAAATGGTCCACAGCTATGGCTGCTTCATGGCAGCTGGGAGCACACACTGGCTCAGAGTCTCTTAGCTCTTCTCTTTGTGCCTTAACAGTAAATCTGTACTTCTAATTACTGCTTTTAAGCACCCTGGTACCACTGCAAATTGAATACCTAAATCCAAGAGGCACCTTTGCAATTTGAAACTCCAAAGACAAATGTATATATGAATTCAGCATGTTATCTCTGCAAATCTGGATTACTACATCCTTACCCCACACACATCCAACTTTGTGCTGGAACCAGCTCTCCTTCACTATTGTATGCATAGAGTCAGAGTATCCTGAGTTGGAAGGGACTCAGAGGGATCATCAAGTCCAACTCCTGGCCCTGCACAGAATATCCCCAAGAGTCACACCATGTACATGACAGTATTGTCCAAAACCTTCTTGAACTCCGTCAGGCTTAGTGCTGTGACCCTTTCCCTGGGGAGCCTGTTCCAGTACCCAGCCACCCTCTGGCGAAGAACCTTTTTCTAAAATCCAACCTAAACCTCCCCTGACACAGCTACAGGCCATTCCCTCGGGCCCTGTCCCTGGTCACCACAGATCAATGCCTGCCCCTCCTCTTCCCCGCACAAGGAAGGTCTATACTGTGATGAGGTCTCCTCTCAGTCTCTTCTTCTCCAGACTGAACAGACCAAGTGTCCTCAGCCGCTCATGGCTTCCCCTCAAGGCCCTTCACCATCATCATAGCTCTCCTCTAGATGCTCTGGAATAGCTTTATATCTTCCTTATATTGTGGTGCGCCAAACTGCACACAATACTTCATGCATATTACCTTTTCCTTCACATTTGTGGTAGTCCTGCCTTAAAAAAGACCTATTTTAAGTATGTAGCAGGTGAGCTTGTTACTTGATTTTAAGGGCTTGTAAACTGCATGGCCCACCCGCTCTTCTACAGACAGCTGTTGCAGGGTATAAGGATACTGCTCTGATAAAGCTTCAGGTCATCAAGACACTTATCCAGGGAAACTCTGTGATTCAAAGTCTCCAGGTATTCATACAGCCTAACAGGAGGAGAGAGGAGCAAAACCTCAGGGTGCTTTTCGTAAAGCACAACCGTTTTTAAAATGAGAGCTTGCATTCACTGTCTTGATTCTAAGGAAGGCAGTTCTAAGGTGCACGTGGGTCCTCATGTTCTGTTTACAAATTCAACTAGACTTTACTGTTTTCAGATGTGACAGCGCATGAATCAGAATAACTAAATGTCTTGAAGTTAACTGCATAGGCAGGCTTCTTGCCTGAACAAACATATTCAACCCTAAACGTGGTCTTAGCCCTGCGAAAATGTCAGTAATGGCTTTCAGCCTTAATTGGCTTTTCCCCAATTCTTTGCTCAGACTACTTAGTAAAAGGGTTCTAGGTGAGGCCTCTACTCTCCTCTGGTCTTTTTTTCCATTCCCTATTTCTGTTCTTATTATCACAAAGCACTGAAGGAACACACTCATTCCTACAAAATTACTGTGGTAAGTGGAAACTTTGCAAATAACCTAAATGGGTGACCACAGACATTATTTAGGGAGAACCCAGGGGGCTTGGGGAAGGAGAGGAAGAGAAGCTGGAATTTATTTCGTTGTTTTACAGCTAAATCCCTAAGCTTAGTGGCTGAATAGCTGAAGTGACATACTGAAGGAGACAGCTTCTGACATTTCCCCTCTCCTTCCAATTGAAGTCGGTCTGTCACAGACAAACCCTGGCAGGCTTAGCAGTAATGTCTAAGGCATGAAAGTGCCCAGCTGACATGACACTCACTGCCAGAGGTTACAGATTTGTAGTAGGAGAAGAAAACACAAATTTTATCTGTCTTTTTATCCATCTTCTTTCTCCCTTTACCTTGTAGCTTATATTTCACATCCAAGAGGAAACACACGTTTTTCTGATACAAAGAAGACTACTCAGATATATCTGGCACAGCTGAAATCTGCTTTTTTTTACTTATACTCTGTAAAGAATCCAGGCAAGCAGCTCCATGCACTCTACATGTTCCACCAGTTTGAGATCCTCCTAGCAGATTCTGCAGAGGACCAGGATCTTTACACAGGACAGCTAAGTGCTTAATGAAGCAGAAATTGTGGTAGCTCTTCCTAGTAGTTACCTGATCACAGTTACATCTGTGTTAGACTGAACAGGTTTAGTGCCTGTCCTCTGACTTTAAAGGCCAGTGACACTGCCCAGCTTGTGCCCATGTGGCAGCATTTTCCTTGTCTCCTAAAACGAGTCTCCATGATGTCTCTGGGGAACAATTTCTGGCTTGTGTCTGGGCACTGTGTCTGAGAAGTATGGGCTGCATGGACAAAAGCCATCCCAAGAAGCACGCTGTCAGCATGAAATCATCAGTCACCACTTGTGCCCTGTTTAGCTCATTATTTTTGTATTGTAGTTATTAAAATAAAAAAAAGGGAAGTGCTCTTCAGAAGAGAACAAAGTAGTTATGAAAACAATTCATTTGAATACAGACTTACAGGCAACTGTGCAACAGTGAAGCAGAGTACGGAGTGCTGTGGGCACACAATGACCCAGTCCTTCCAAAACCATGCAGCCGTTCAATCTGCATTTTAGGAGTTTTTAGACCATGATTTTAGGAGCAACTGAAAAAAAAAAAAAGAAAGAAAGGAAAAAACCCAAAACAAAGTAACCACGCCTGGCAGCCTAACTCTTATTTACTGGGAACTGTAAAATAAACTCTAGAGGCAATGTTAAGTTCTTAAGGAGTCACTGTCAAATTAAAAACAATAGAAAACACACTTGCATTTCAAATCTATTTGTCTCCTGGTATTGTATGTCACAAAAACTTCAAAACAGATGCTATTAGTAGTATTTTATTCTTTCGCCTGGTGTGTTGGCAATCTTCAGAGCTATTTTGGTGGATCTTCCACACAGCAACAGGAACGAGAAAACATTTTTGAAAGTGTGATTGTAAAACCACAAAATACTGACTTGGGAACTTGGTCACTTGCCCCTGAAGCTGCCCTTATTTCAAACCAAAAGGAACCCCACAGACCTGCACTAAACTCTCTAGATTTCCCACCCTTACTAGTCACCATTTCCTCAGCTATACATAAACTTAAAACAGTCTGGTTTAAAACTGTCGCTGCTGGATGGGTTGTGCTGCTCTGTAAATAAGGAGGTTATTCCCTTCTCTGTATCCAGAATCCTGAAGCCTATTTGCTTGTCTATTTTTTCCACAAGACAAACAGAACAAAGGAAACTTCTGGCTTTGCCAGGCCTGCTCCCTGGTTTGCTGAAGCATATTGATCTCTGGCTGGGCAAGCCATCTTCTCACAGGGCCCAGCTGCCCTGTTCTCTCACTGCCCTCCGGCAAGAGTCTTCCCCAGCAAATCAATAACATATCCCAGAGGCTGCCTTTTCCTGGGGAACGCAGTCTGCCTCTCTCCACCCGTGCAGCTCCAGGGAAGGAAATGAAGGCAGCAGCCAGGGCTGGCTGAAGTGACGGGCTGGGCTGGGCTGAGTTGCCCCAGCAGCAGGCAGGACTTGGAATGCCAAATCAGCTCACTGTTGCTCTCTCCTCGGGCTCCAAGATGCTGCTCACAGTCTGCAGCACCCTCCCTGCAGTCTGCAGCAAGTGCCTCAGGCAGGTTGAAATGGAAAAACAGCCATCCTGACCAGGTTTAAATGGGAAGAGAGGTATTTTTGGATAAACAGAATATCTCAAAGGATATTACTATTTTAGTCAAATGCTGGTTTAGAACTGTGCCTCTTGCACAACTATGTGAGGATGCAGTCTGTAATTACATGTGATGTTCTAAGGTGTTTTTTTTCCTGTGGGATTCTAGCATCATTGGTGAGCAGAACAGCCAGTGACCACTTGGTGATTGCCTGCTCAGTAATTTGATTTCTCTCCATTCTGCCTGTGTTTGTGTGTCTTCATAAGCCAAATGTTGCCCCAACTGTGTTCTGCACAGAGGATTATTCATCAGTATTCCTCAGGGGCCTAGAGGGTACAGTCACTCGCCAACACTACTGCGGATGTTGTCACACACCTTCAGGGGCAGAGGGGCAAGTTTTCACACCAGTGTCACTACCCGAGTGATGATGGATTCACAGTGTTGTTACAGGAAAATTTCCTCCCATGGCAAAAGCAGATGAAGACATTCCCTCTTTCTTAGTTCCTGTCTCCAGCTGCCCACTCCCACTCTGGCAGCACAGTTTGCTGCACCCATAGTAGCACTGACACAATCATTTACAAGCCTGGCCTGCAAATCATCTGCACTGCAGGCCCACAGTTTCACTAGTGCATTTGTGGAGCTGGTAGCTGTCACACAGAGGCAGGGAACAGCGTAAGGGCAGATGTGACATGAAGGAGCAGAATCTAGCTTCGATACTACAGAAAATCTTCATTTAACTAAACCTTATGGCTGATAAAGAACATGAACAAGGGACATGGTACTTCGGATTCTCAGTCCGACACACCTCCAACTTCTGTTTTGCTTACTTTTTGAGAGTATTTAGCATTTTTTTGCACTCACTTTATTGGGACTAGAAGTCTGGTGATCTCAGCTGTAGCCATGACAGTGCAGGTTGGATATCTGAGAATGGGGGACACACCTGCAGCAACCAGCAAGCTGGAGTTTAAACTACTGCCCGGAGTTGTGTAAGCAGCTCTGTCATGCAGGCAAAAAGAGATTCCAGTTCTGCTAAGTGGCATTTAACTATCTTGCTCCTGAGACTATCCCATCTCCATCATACCTCCTTCACATTGCTTACTACACATGGTCCAGTTTTTCCAAAATGAGAACAAGAGCCATCCAGATAACACCCCTCTTCAGTGCCCAGCTACAATTCATCCCCAGAGCACCATCCACCTCAAGCACTGAGGAACAGAGGCACCCTGTGGAAAACAACACTCAATCCACCACTGAAACCTGCAACATGCTGACTATGTGCAGGAGGAGGATAAATTAAGAACAAGTCCCGCAGCATAATCTTTCAGGTCATATTTAAAGCAAAGAGAAGACGCTCATCATCTGAATTCATGTATGTCACCACAAGATCATTAGCAGGCTTGATGAATGCTGTAACTCCACAACATGGCTTTCTGCCATTTGAGCTGGAGGATTAACCTCTGTCAGTGGCAAATTGCCATCTTTTACACAGATGAGCAGTGCAAGGGCTTGATGGTTTCTCATTATTTGTTGACAGCAGAGGAATAGCAAATTGTGGGTGCAGCTCCACGTTTCCAGCCCAGCTCGTCCATCAGCAGAGGACATCCCACTCCCCTCAACTCTGCAGCAGTGATGAGGCCCCTCCACCGCTCTGCTTCCTTGCCCTGGTTGTGCGCAGGATTAGCAGAGGGCAGAGCTAATGACGGGATGAGGAGAGATGGTGCGAGCTGGAGGCAGAGGTCTGCGCAGCAGCTGTCCCTGGGGCCACCCAGGCTGTGGTCAGCCAGCCCCCGAGGGGCAATGGGCCCTCCTCCAAGTTCGGGAGGAACTGATGAAAAGTAGTCTTGCTGCCTTCCCAGGCACATTTTAGATCCCTCCCCTCCAACCCACTGTGTATCTTTGCCTTGCTCAGGAACCCTGTTTTTACATTCCGGCGTCTGTGTCTGCCTCCCCAGGCACACCAGGTCCCTCCACGCAGCTGCAGCCCTCACAGCCCGGTCCTTCGGGACACTGAAGGAGGAGACTTGCAGCACCACCTGCCTACCCCGGCTCCCGCCCGCCA
>VZRR01000322.1:469514-524076 GCA_013398015.1 Oreocharis arfaki
TGAGGCGGCCCGGCGCCTCCCTCCCGCTGCTGGGCGGGACAGGCCCGGCCTCGGCAGCCCCCCTGGAGGCCTCTCCGGCGAGCCGGGAAACGGAGAGCTCTTAGGGGCAAGTCTTTGTTTTTCACCCCAGAGGGTATGCAGGCTCAGGGAATGGCCTGTGAGAGGGGCTGAGCTCCTCAGTGCAGCCCTTTCCAAGCCAGCAGTTTTCCCACCTCTGGTGGACTAGCAACGACAGCTTGTTTTTTCCAGGCGAAGGCTGGTTTTCCCCAGGATATTTCTGTGTCCCTCTGGAAAGCACACTGGTGGCTTCCCAGGCCCAGAAGTGGAAGCTCATGGCCAGCACGCAAGCACGTGCCGTGCCAGGGAAAGGGTCTGTGGCCTGTGTCTGAGCCACCGGGAGCGGCGTTTCCAGGACGGCTCTTTTCCAAGTGCAGTTCAATACTCCACTCTTAACCATTCAAGATTTTACTAAAATAAGATATTTCATGGAGAACTCGGTTATTAGCATCTCCTCGAAGGTCCCACTGCTCGTCAGTGGGGAGATGACATTTTAGTCAAATTGGTCTGAAACAAAAATCATTATTCATTCAAAGATATCTCCATTTTTCTGCACATAAGCAACATTTCAGTCACAAGAAAGACCAGAAGCCACAGCAGCACAGTGAATTATTTTCTTTTTGTTCACAATTTTGATACTGAAATCTTCCATGAAAACGGAGAACAAAATGTTTTTACAAACACCCAGCTTATTGAAATTCTGTATTACATCATTTAACTTTAAAAAATCAAGAGCATTAAATGTAGGCATTGACAGTGTATTGCTGGTGCTGTATAACTGCATGCATTATGTCATGTCTTATTCTAGGAAACTCAAGGAAATCCATTGCTTCCAAATGATTCACTCCTCCAACCTGGCACCCAGTTTCAAGTGAGTATTGCAGAAGAGTAACACATCCTACACATTCCCTGCAAACTTTGTTTAAAAGTCAACTTCAGGAATCAGGGATGGGCAATGTTCTGCCACAGCCAGACTATATACAGATATTGCCTTGTGCAGAAGCCTACTTGGCTATGTAACTGTACAAACTTGTTTGATATTTTGGTTATTATATTGCTGCTAAGAACTCTCACCCAAATTAAATAGTTTCAGAGAGTTGCTTTCCAAGCACGTGTGAATATTACAAGCCCCTTAAGGTTCGATTTATGGGCTATTAATTATTATTATTATTTATGTAATTCTCTTCTGTGCTAAATACTTGTGACTCCATGTGCTTAAGGAGCTTACTGGAGGGATTCCAAAGCAAGGATGTTGCAAAGGAGGAGAGGGAAGAAAAAGCCTGCTGCTTCTTAGAGGAAAGCAGCATGCAATGTAGGGCTCGTGTAAGAAGTTGTTGTATTGGAGCATGTAAAAGATGGAAAGCATAAGAAGAAGGGAGAGTAGGTGGGTTTCAGGTGTGTGCAAAGACAGTAGAAATGAGAAAGTAGATTCACTCTGGTGGTTTAAAAGATGCCAGCACTCCTTTGAATCACCTTAGCTTTTAACTAATAGCAACCACAGATCTGAAATAAGAGACCTGTTCTCTCCTGAAATGCTTAATGTCAGCAAACTGAACGGGGATCTCTCTGAAATAGCTGTAGGAAATGCTAAGGAGAGAGCCACACATTAACCCCAAGGGGCTTAGGCTCAGATTCTTAAAGGTAATTAGGTACCTTTAAATACAAGTTAGACATCTAAATCTTTGAGGCTCAGGATCTTACTTAACTAACTCTGGACTGGAGGAAGTCTCCTTAATGGATTCACAGCCATGAACCCTTTCCTGGATTTGGTTCTTGTTTTATCTTTCAGAAACTGAACAGGGCATAGTTTTATGATGACAATTAGGCTGGCATGGTGGGGTCAAATACTCTCCAGGAAACAAGAGATAGAAATGTGGGGCGGATAGGAAATGTATAATCATTGGTCTCTTGTGGGAAAAAAAACCTATGTGGCTTTTGGTCAGCAATGAGATTTTCTTAATATAAGAAAGCCAGTAAAAGTAAGGAGAAAAAGGCCTGATTTATCATGCCGTGGAGCAGAATCTCAAAATTCTCATAGGCCCTTTATTTTGATGGACATCGCTCATTTCACAGCTATATTCCTATATTCTGGGGACATAGCAAACTTGCTTTTATTCATCTCAGGCATAAAGAGCCTTGAAATTGCAGTAACAATAATTTACACTACACACAGGAGTCTTATAGTATTTATAATTAATTCTTTGAAGTATTTGTATGCGTTCTTTGGTTTGGGCCTCTGGCATATATTGCATTCCACACACAAGTCTTGAGGGATTCAAAAGGATTCTGAGAGCTACATTATTAGAAACATAGTCATATATTTGCTTCTGTATAATGTTCAGCTTTTAATAAATTGCCTTCTCTCTTTGTCTCTCTCTTCTGTCCCTGCTGCCTACTGTCATAAACCTACAGTTTTTCTCTTTAGAAATCTCTACATTCATTGTTTTGACATTATTTGTGGTGTAATACTCAATATTTATGAACCCTTTCCTGCTGTAATGTTATGAGGTAAATAAAGAAGAATTAAATTTAAAAGCATCAAAGCTCATTTTTGTACCATGTGAGAAATTCATAGTAATAGAAAGGTTTCTGTGATTTAAAATCCAGTGGAAGTAGTTTTCTTTCAAGTTCCCTGAAGCATTTACAGCCCAAACATTACAGTTTTGCAACATTAAATGACATACCTGCTAGAAATAGAATGTGTTAATATTTGTTTCCTTTCAGTCACTGATGGAGTGAGAGTCTGGAAAATTGATTTCATTTTTTGTATTTCTATTTTTAATAATTTCGAATACAGCAAACAGGATAAGTCACCTCCTGAATAACGATGCATCTCCTTTTTCCACACAAGGAGATGTCAAGGAGTCTGAAGCACACTCCTCTTTCTTGCTGAGCTTCCTGTGCAACATGTCCTCCCAAAGGACTACAACCCTTTGCAGCTGCTTTCCTGATCTCTGCACAGCTACACAGCTCACCCCTTCCTGCCCCTTCTCCCAGCTTATTTCTGCCTTACAAGCCTTTGCAGCCTCCACACCTGGTTAGAGTAGAGCTGTGTACTTGTCCTCATGCTCTGCACCAGGGAACAGCGTAGGGCCCTGTCAGTGACTAAGGATCACGTCAAAGCTGGGCCACAGCAGCTGAAGAATTGTGAAGGATCGCAACGGGAGCAGAGAACTGTCGCATCCTGAGCGCTGTATAGCACAGTCATGAACACTCCCACACCAGTAGCTGTTGTGGAGGGAGTGTTCACTGTGGTGACTCTTATGTACTATTGGGGCTGCTGGAATGAATCAAAGGAATTCAAGGGCTTCTAAAACAGATTCAGTTCTCGATGTGTGCTGATCCCCTAGAACCCAAGCGAAAAAAGAGCTGCCTTGGTACGTTAAGCCACTTCTGCATCCCATCCCCCATCTGTGCCTTTGAGAGATGATACAGCTCAGCATTAGGTGCCTCGCTATCCGAGTGAGAAGATCTGGTATAAATCTAAAGAGTTTTCATGGCAGGAAGTGGTAGGTGGAGATATCCTAAGGGCTGGAGCAAGGCTAAGACACAGCTGCCAGGGAAACTCGAGTGGGTGAGTGGGTGGGAGGAGGCAAGAACATCCTGGCAAGAGAGTGCCTTCCCAGGGATGAACACAGCTGAGAGGGATAGAGAGAGCATAACTGCAGCAGTGGTTGGGGTGGGCTTTGTCCAGCACTCACTTTAAGACCAGATGTGGAATTCAATTCCCTCCACTGTGTGGTAGAGAAGTGAAACAGAAGTGTCAATCTCCTCTCTTACCTCTCCACCTTTCTCCTCTCTCCAAGTAGAACAAGAAACCTTATGGAACGAGGGCATTATTTTCTCAAAGTGAAAAACAACCTTTTTGCTCCTTCCAGTATTCCTTTCACATTGTTAACTGATTGTGCTGTTGTTAACAGCAAAAAAAAGTCTGAGGAACTCCAGTCTCTGCTGGAGCAGAAAAGTGTTCTGAACTGAGACCTAGCACTCAGGTTTAGAAATGGAAAGTGAGCATCAGATGGCATGCATGGAAATTCCAGCTGTGTTACCTTCTTTATAGGGCCTAACTCTATTTGTTCTTGAAGGCAACTCTGAGGAAGCATCACTAGGAGGCTGCTGGCACCTTACAAGGACTGAGTGGGCTGGAGCAGCTAGAAGCCACTGCTGCCTACGAGGGTATAAGGAGGATGTTTAAGATGTAGGCTGGTCAGAGGCCATGCTCCCACTAAATCTGATTGCTTACCAACTTCTGCAAGGGAAAAATCACTAATGATTTGGTCCTGGGACCAAAATTGAAGAGACTGGGAGACCTTGCAACGGTAATTGAGAGGTCTGCCTGTGGGCTAAAACAGCTCTTAGAAAGTTGCAAGTAAGAACTTGATACAAAGCACTTGTGTAGGAGAAAAATCCTAACTCCAGGTGGGAACTGTGAACTTGCACATAGCTGACATTGTCAGCTCTGTCCAGGTGCTCACAAGCTGGCATTACAAGTAACATAGAGGTAGAGGTGTCTTTGCTGGAACTGGAATGCAAGGGCATATCAGCTATGGGCTCTAAGGCAGTTTTTCACATTCATGTAACAGTCTTTGACCTTGGTTGTTAGTGGTTCCTAAAGCCTGTTACTCAGCAAAAGGCTGATAGAGCAAAAGCAGATTAGACAGTGGTTAAGACTTTTTTTTTTTTCTTTCCTAAATGAGATGTACACATCTTGGTTTGGTCCCTTTGTTCTGGGAGCAGTAGCAAATATTTGTCATGTGAACATACTCTCTACAAGCTTCAGACAGTTTGTGTTTTAGAAGAAGTGCTTTTCAGCTTGTCACTGCAGGCAAACGGGTTCTCCCAAATCAATTGGGGCAGACAATACAAAGAAGCTTGAGAAACAAGTCTGCCTACTGGGACTTGAGACTTCACTTCTGTATCCTTTTGCAAAAACAAAACTGAAAGCACAGGTCCTTCAAAATGCTGAAGTGAATGTGTTCATCTGGGAAAGTACAGTTAAGTCTCTTCTAGGGGAAAAATGATTCATTTGACTTACAGTAGGAAAAGCGGATGATTTCCTCTGTTTAAGACTCAGTGGAGAATTCCTTATTTGGAAACTGTACAGTTCCCCATATTTGGGAGAATCTGTTTGCTGTTTCCTAAGGGTATGTTTCTAACTGTGAGAACAGCCTAGGTTTAAAAAGCAGACTACTTTCTTCCTGCTAGGAATGCAGGCTACCAAGCTGCTTCAGCTGCTTCTCTGTCCAACTGAACATTTGTCTTTCATTTGAATATTGAATTTACTTATCTGTTTGGCAAATACATATTGAATGACCATCTTGTTACTATGTCCTCTTTGGACTGTAGACTTTAAACAGATAATAGTTTTAGCCATTCATCTGAAACATCAGGTGGTTTGAGTAAAAAGGTACAGGATATAGCAATAGACAAGAGATTATGTAGCTGGAATAAATTAAGTGTCTCCATGTAAAAGTCTGTATTTACCATGGCTCCAAGAGTATTTTGCATTCATTCACTAAAGGAACACCACGGGATTTTGCGGAATGGTGTTTTTATGCATGGCAGAAAACTAGTAAAAGTCGATGTGACTGGGAAAATTCCTTAGGATTTATGTTTTGTGTTAATCTTAATCAGACTTTTCAGAAGTCAACAAGTCTGATAGAGTGGTGAGATAGGAATCAGGTCAGACACAAAATCCCTATTATAACATCAGTAATAACATTATAGTACCATAACTAGTAGCTTTGTTTTCAAAGTAGGCTGTAAAATGTGCTCTGAGTTGAAATATAGTGTATATAATTAGATTTTCTGGCAAAACTTGTTTCTGGAGGGCTAATATTCCCAGCTGTTCTGGGTCAAAAAAAAAAAAAAGTAAAAAGAAAAGAAGTTCAGAGAAAAGCTATGGAAAACACATCAGAGGTCCATGCAGAAGGGAAGAAAATAAGTTTGCAATTTTCATGGTCTAATTAGGCCGTAGGTACTTCTGACTTCTCCATTTCTGCAGTGTCAGAGTACGGCTGCATCTCACTGCTCACCAAAAAATTGCTGAGATCAAACATAAAACAACTGTTTGACTTTGTCAGAATTGAATTGAATATTTGCCTGTTACTCTTTTGATCACTATACTTTCTCCTTGTGTGGCTGTGGCATTCCTTGGAGGGGATCTACAAGCCCAAGAGCCTGGTGGTGGGACCTGGGCAGATGCTACGGGTTGCAAGATTAAGAGGGAGCTCATGCAGGTAAGTAGACTGGTGCAGGGCTCTTTCTTGTACAACAGACATGGTCAGATGTCCTCTCCAAACCTAAAGAGCTTATGGGACAGAAGAAGAGAAATTACAGGTCTTCATCCTACTCTGGATTTGTTTTACCTGCTAAAAGGTAGCCATAGGCCTTATTTCCATATTCTGTGTGTGGTCAGTAGCTGCATCTAAGAAAGACACAGTATGGAGACTGCACATGGGCTGCACATTCTGCATCGAGGAAACTTTTTCCTGGCAAAATGAAGAGCCATTCCTGAAACAGCTGGGGGTCATGCTGTGCTGTCATTTCCCCCTGAGGACTGAAGGGGAAATTAGTCATCTACAGTGGAGCGGTAGGAACAAAAAGATGATAAACAAAAGCAAAGTCACGTGAATTTTTTTGTTTTTATTTCTGAACCTGTACATTCTTCTGGTAGGAGAAGCAGAAGCCGAGGATTTTAAAGGGAGGAGAGATACAAAATCATCCTGTTTAATATCTTTACTGATGACCTGGAGGAGAGGGTTGAGTGCTGCCTTAGTAAGTTGGTGGAGAACACCAAGTTGATCAGCGAGCAGGAAAGCTCTGCACACAGTTGGACAGGCTAGACTGATGGGGGGAACCCACCTGTACAAGGTTCAACAAGGCCAAATGCTGGGTCCTGCACTTGGGTCATGACAACCCCAGGCAGCACTACAGGCTTGGGAAAGAGTGGCTGGAAAGCAGCCCAGTGGAAAAGGACCTGGGGGTGCTGATTGAGAGCCAACAGAACATGGATCCGTGTGTGCCCAAGTGGACAAGAAGGCCAATGGCATCCTGGCCACTGTCAGCAATGGTGTGGCCAGCAGGATCAAGGTGGTGATCTTCCCCCTGTACTCTGAACTGGTGGGGCTTCACTGAACTGTGTCCAGTTTTGGGTCTCTGACTACAAGAAAGACATTGAGATGCTGGAGCATGTCCGGAGAAGGGCAACAGAGCTGGGGAAGGGTCAGGAACACGAGTCCTATGAGGATCATCTGAGGAAACAAGGATTGTTTAGCCTGGAGAAGAGGAGGCTCAGGGGAGACCTTATCACTCTCTGCAACCACCTGAAAGGAGGTTGTAGCCAGGTGAGGGGGGTTGGTCTCTTCTCCGACGCAACCAGCGACAGGACAAGAGGGCATAACCTCAGTCATAACCGGGGAAGTTCAGGTTGGCCATCAGCAGGAATTTCTTTACTGATAGAGTGGTTTAAGCACTGGATCAGGCAGCCCAGGGAAGTGGTACAGTTGCCATCTCTGGAAGTAGTAGAGTCACCATCCCTGGAAATATTCAAGAAACGACTAGCACTTAGTGCTATGGTGTGGTTGTCATAGTGGTGTCTGGTGAAAGTGTGGACTCAAGTAACTTGGAGGACTTATCCAACCTAAATCATTCCAACCTAAATCCAATCTATGATTCTGTGATAATTGTGGGTGACCTTGGCCCTTTCTGCTCTCCTCTTCAATGGAGTATTGCAACTTCTTTTTTCTTTGCCTTGCCTTGCCTTGCCTTGCCTTGCCTTGCCTTGCCTTGCCTTTTCCTTTTTTTCCCCACCAGATCAAGTGAACCAAAGAGTGTCTGTAGTGCTGCAGAGAAATGTGAAAAATATGCTACAGCCTCACATTACCCAGAGCCCACAGGCTCCCCTCATCACTTGGCAGCCAGGCAGAGCAGGGCTGCACCCACCCATGCTAGGGGCACAGTTTTGCCTTTAGAACTCTGTAGCTAAAATATAAATGTTTCCTAGATTCCTGCTTATGATAGCATGAAGATACCTGAAACTTTGCAGTATCTAGCTGATACTGAAGTATTCTGCTGCTTATACTTGGCAAGTCTCTTCATTACTAGTTCTTCCAATATTTCATGCTTTCTCATAGATTTGGCCCTCTAATCACTTTTGTGTTTCTGCTAGTTTTTCATTACAGCTATTATTTTCCTTTCGAAGAAACTGCATAAACTGCTTTAGTGCAAAAATCTCTCAATGTAGATCGTCTCCTTGTTTTTATGAGTTTGCATTTTTGGCAGTATTGGAGATTTTCAAAGAGATCAGAGACTTTCAAGTCTTTAATATACAACTATTAATTAGATTCTGCTGCAATTAAATCTAAATAAAGATTTGCTAAGTTATTTAGCTCTGTTAAGAATGTTCAGGCATCAAATCAATGTGCTTTGTTCTTATACCCAAACAGCACAGGTCACGAAGATTCAAAAAAGTCTCTGGGGCTGTTGTTTCAGCTTCACCCCTAAGAAAGAAATGTAAAGTTGCACTATTCATCGAGTTCTGATCAAATCAATGTGGGCCTGAACAGAGTACTTCTCACAAAATAAGGACTGTGTTAGGTTTATGTGGCAAGTTTTTGGTAGCAGGGAGGCTACAGGGCGTGGCTTCTCTGAGAAGATGCCAGAAGCTTTCCCTTGTCCAAGTGAGCCAATGCCAGCTGGCTCAAAGATGGATCTGCCACTGGCCAAGGCCGAGCCCATCAGCAATGGTGGTAGCCCTTCTGGAGTAATGTATTTTAGTAAGGGAAAAAATGCCAAAACTGCAAGTTCAGTTGGGAGAGAGGAGTGAGAATATGTGAGAGAAGCAGCTCCGCAGACACCGAGGTCAGTGCAGAAGGAGGGGCAAGAGGTGCTCCAGGCACTGGAGCTGAGATTCCTCTGCAGCCCCTAGTGCAGACCATGGTGACACAGCTGTGCTCCTGCAGCCCATGGAGGTCTGTGGGGATGCAGAGATCCACTCGCAGCCCATGGAGGAGAAGCAGTCCATAGCAGGTGGATGCCCGAAGGAGGCTGTGACCCCATGGGAAGCCTACACTGGAGCAGGCTCCTGGCAGGACCTGTGGCCCTGTGGAGAGAGGAGCCCACACTGGAGCAGGTTTCCTGGAAGGACTTGTGACCCTGGGAGGAACCCACGCTGCAGCAGCTCATGAAGAACTTCAGTCCATGGGAAAGACCCATATTGGAGAAGTCGGTGGAGGACTGTCTCCCATGGGAAGGGTTCCACACTGGAGCAAGGGAAGACTGACAGGAGTCCTCTCCCTGAGGAATAAGTGGCAGAGACAATGTTTGATGAACTGACATCAGCCCCCATTCCCATCCCTCTGTGCTGCTGAGAGAGAGGAGGGAGAGAAAGTTGGGAGTAAAGCCCAGGAAGGGGTATGTGTGTGTGTGTGTGTTTGTGTGTGTTTGTAGGCAGTTTAAGGCGTGTTAAGATTTAGTTTTTATTTCTCATTATCCTACTCTGATTTGATTGACAGTATATTAAACAGATGTCTCCAAGGCAGGTCTGTTCTGCCCATGATGGTGCCTGGTGGGTGATCTCTCCCTGTCCTTCTCTCAACCCACGAGCCTTTCTTTATATTTTTTTCTTCCCTTTCCAGCTGAGGATTGGATTATTAGAGTAGCCTTGGTGGGCAATTGGCATCCAGCCAGGGTCAACCCACCACATTGTTTTCTAAGTTTATCAGCACTTTAGACAGAAGTAAATTTTTAGACAGTTGTAATCTGAAGTGAGAAATGCGAGGTGATGATTAAGGCTGGCTGAACCATAAGAACAAACTTACTGTCATAACGTTCCCCAAGCCCTCTGGAAATAGCCCCCACTCAGTTATTTTCAGAGCACATATTTGTGTCTCTATTAGGTCTACTCGTTTGGTCTAAGTTAGGGGTGTTAATCTTTTGTTGGTTTGAGCCAGTCATTCTGACATCTACTTAACAGTTTGTGCGGTGTTCGTATGATCACCTTCTTTAGCCTAATGTACCATCTTGATATTGAAATGTTACAAGCGTCACTAACCCATGGGACAAATATAAAGAAATAATATGACATTTCCTGACAAATTTTGGCAAAGCTGCTCAAACAGTTGTCGTGAGTATGAAAGCATTTAGAAGATGAGCCCGTTTACTTGTTACCAGCTGTCATTGTTTTGTCCTTAGTCTTGCACCACGAGTGGGTTTTTTCCCCATAAAACCACAAACTCCATCATTGGAGCTAAGATTATGCAGAAATTTAGCCTTTTATTTTCTTTGCCATTGATAATTCTAATGGTTGCAAAGAAAAAGAATTGTATTCCCTAAAACACTGGGATTTAGAAAGAAGAAAGCAATGCTTAAAGTTTTCATGGCTTCTGATTTAGGGAGGCCTGACTTACTGTGACTGAGTACTGCACACGGCTGCATGGGTGATGTGATGGCAGAGAAGCCATGGAAGGAAGTTTACTAATTAATTTTAGAACAGTTTGAAGTGCTTATATTTCTCTGTATGCATTTTTCATAGTAGCTGTAGCTGATTCTTAGATTAAAATAAAGTGGTTGGATAAACAGATTCCCAGGATTTCAGTAGAAGGTTTGTTTGGCATTTCAAGTCACTTCTTTGTGGAGCACTCACCTGTGACAGATTACCATGACTACTAATTTATGTCTCAGCCTGTTTTACATTAGTTGTCCCTTCCTGACTCCAATAACAATTTGTTTGTTTAGTTTGTGGCAGATGTGCCAAGCTTGAGGATTAAAAAAAAATGAATATCTTCTCCACACGTCCCCCAGTTAGGTGCCTCCACACTGTGGTTATTTATTTTGGGAAATATTGTTAGGTTCTTTTATTTGCTTTCTGGTTTCTGAGCTTCAGAGTGGACCTGACTCACATTTTCCAAGCACTGTGCAAGTGCTAGGAGGGCTTGTTTGGTTGTTTTTGTTCGGTTTTTTTTTTACCAAAGTTCTGTTCTACTGCAATCTCTCTATTCTTGCAACCCAATTCTGGAGAAAGAAAACCTATTATAAAATGAGGTGCAACAAACCCACAGAAGCTGGGTAATTGTGCATTACTTGAACAAGACAGAGAGCTCAGAACCAGTGCATGGTGGTCTGTTTGTCACAAGATGACAACAGTAGGTATCCATATTAATTGCTGTGTCAAAATATTATGTTCTAGCCAGAGGTAAGAAAATTACAGCCGGCACTGGATCAGTTATCACGTGATCTTTGGAGAAAACAAATCCATACTGCTCCACGGACAAGCCAACAATTCCTGAACAGTAGTTTTTAATGAAAGCAGGCCAAAAAGGCTACCAGCATCCAGCCAAAACCCACCACTCATGCAGAACAGGACTTGCAGAAGATGAAGGTAATTTTTTAATTCTAAGTACTTACAGCTCCCTGTTGTATTAAATCGCTGAAGTGTGACTCCACAGCTCACTGATAGGGGCCTCTTTCCCCTCGAGATGTTGGTTCTCTGGTGGCTGCCCCCTGCTACACTGCACCCTCCTCCCCAACCACTTTGACAAGGCTGTACAATCACCTCCAGCCTGACTGGCCTCATTTATTCAAGGAAGTGTCACAGTTCTGGCTACAAAGCTATTATTCTCCAAAGAACCTGAGAGTAAAAACTTCCATCCAAGTGTACACAGTGAATTTCCACTCCCTCAGATGAAACAGCCTAGTAGAATTCATTCCCTCCCTTTTCCTGAGATGCAGGTGGGAAAAATATATTGCAATCTATCACATTTAGGAAAATTGCGGGAGGATGTAGAGATTTTCCCTCAGTCTCATCCCAATTACATTTATTTGCTACTTTAAATGTGACCTAGTGTGCTCATAGCAGTTTCAATGCTGGAGTGCTCTGCCGTGGTCCTGGGTAGAGCTTTGTGTCTCCCAACTCCATTTTGTGATTCCATCACTCACATATATTGGCCCAATTTTTTCTACATATTGGACACTGAGAGCCTAAAAACCTGAAACCAAAGTGTTAAACCATTATAAATCCATTAGAAGAGAAAGTTTGGAGACGCAACTGTCATTGCTAAATCGGTTATTGCTTACGATTTGCTACATAGCTCACAATTTGCTACATATGTCTAATTCCAGGTAATTTCAGGTATCATTTATCCTCCTCCAGCCTTTCCTTACCTTAAAGGAAAAAAATCCTTGATGGACTGGTCTGCTTGTAGTATCATTATGCTGTAGAGCTGTGGCATTAGGCATATGAGCCCATATGTTTCTTTGAATTTAAAGCAGGACTGTCAGTCCCCGTGCTTGAGGAAAGTAAATTGTGTCTGTGTCTGCATGCAGAAACATAAAAACCCAAAATAAAATACTGAGAATTGTCTGCAAAAAAACCCTAGCCTTGATTTGGCCAACATTCTGGAGCCTCCCAGCCACAATACTAAAATCTTAATGCAAATCAACCGTCACAAGCAACATACTGTATTTACTTTGCAATCAGGACAGAGAATGTGCTAGAAATGGCTTGTGAGGAGGAAATGATTGTGCTCAGGAGTCCCATAAATTCATTGCAGGAGGCACCAGGCTGGTGATGCATTTGGGTCTCAGTGCCATTCTGCAGAGTTAGCTAAAACCAGCATGGCTGATTCCCTCCGTACTGTGGGGTGTCAGTAGGCCCATACACAGAAAATCGCAGAATCACAGAATTGTTTGGGTTGGAAGAGACCTTAAAGATCATCTCATTCCAAGCCCCTTGCCATGGGCAGGGACACCTTCCACTAGACCAGGTTGCTGTTTCAACTAGTTCTGGGTTGAGTGGAATAAAACAGTCATAAGAAGTGTTACCAAAGACACAGGTAAGGGCTTGGATCTCCAAACGCACTTTTAAATCCCTTGCTGTAAGAGTTTGGTGTTTGTTCTGCAGAGCATGACAGTACCAGTGTCGAAGTACATGATAAACCTAAAGTTTTCTCCTACCACCAGCTTCAGCAAATCTATTCCATGATTGGGAAATGGAAGCTGGTAGGCAAACAATTCCAATTCTGGCTACTTAAAAGCTGAAGTGTCGAGACAAACATTAAGGCAATTTATGACTTTTCTTGTCTATAATGCCTCTGTTTTCCAAATCTCTTTGCATCTCATTTTGACAAAAGACAATCTAAACCTTCTTAAAACCAAATTTTTTAGCTCATCGGCAGAACACATACTGTCCTTTGGGATGGGGACAAGATGATTAACAGACAATAGAGGTGCACACAAGAGGCAGAGTATTTTAAACTTGCTGTTGTGTTGTCTAATTCAGAAAACAAATTATAAAATTGAAACTGGAGTTCTGATGGAGTTTGCAGTGGAACTAATACGAGCAGTCCATTTTTAAGAATGATACATTGGATGCTCCAATAACTATACATACCTTTATGCAAATGGTTGTCATGTGCACTAAGAAAACTGAGACCTTCATCCAGATTTGGTGATGACCATAGCCCCTTGTCACTGTTGATACATCTTTATAAACAACACAGGAGGAGAAAAACATTTCAGATACCAATATTTCAGCTTATTTTGCTTTTTTTATGGTACTGTACCTAAAACTTAGAGAGAAAAGCATGCTAGTAAGGTTCAAGTCTTTGCTCCAATAATTAAAAAGCCTTGTGAAATGTGGAGAGAGCGAGCCCTGGCTTTTCTTTTACAAGCACTTGGCAGGTCATAAATAAAGCATGAGAGAAACAAAGGAAGTAAAATTGTGCCAGCCCCCAAAGCACCTTAATGTTCATTTAATTGCCAGAAGTATTTTCCCAGTGAAGGAAAACTGCTTGTATAAAGCAAGATGCAAAGCAATTGATATTGGCAGCATTCAGCTCACCTAAGTCTTACCCATTTTGTTTCATTTTTCTGTATCACAGTTTTTTCAGGTGTTAGCAGCTGCAAACAGGATAAATTCAGGTTAGATTAGTAATGAACATGCCCTTAGAAATTCTACAGTTTTTACTGCTGTGAGCAGTCAGATGCATCATGATCAAATATGTTTTGGATAGTCAAGCACTTTTAATAAACCAACCATGCAGCTGGAGCAACCTACATCTTTGTGAAAGAGACTGACTGTTCAGCAGCAGTGTTCACCCCCCAAAAACTCAAAACTGAGGATATTTTCCTATCAATCAGTTCAGCCCTTTTTACATTTGTGATATGTCAGTTTGTTTTAATACAGTTTAGTTTTACATACATTCCTCCATTTAGTTTATTCAATCTTAGAGAAATACCCAGCACGAAAGATGTTCATGATAGATTTCTGTCTGTTCTATGTAACTTGTGCTGCCTGATTCCGTGAAAAATGTCAGTCAATTGAAACTAAACATAGTGTGCAAAGAACCCTTCACTAGTAATCCCTGAAAAAATGCAAAAAGTGTTTTGCATGTTAGTTTGTATATTTTTAAAAGAACCTGGGTCCACTGGACAGATAATTGAAAATTTAGATATACAGAACCAAAATTAATCTTCAGGCTATCGGTACAAAATTTCATTTACTTCCAAGTACAACTGAGAGTTAAACTGATCCTAGATTTAATCCTGTTGTATAGGCTTTTATTCTGATTATTTTTTACTATGAATCTGCTGTTGTGCCTTCATTCATCATCAGCTCCTCCATGTCTGTCATGAGCTATCTGTATATTGTGTACGATAGCTGCTTGGATCTACAAGACCCAGAAGAAAAACCTTGTGCTAGTTCAAATAACGTCTGTTTTCCCTGTGAAGTCTTAGGATTTATTTTCTGGCAATGGAACAGTAACCAGCAGTTTTAGTTCTCAGTGTAGAGAACCTGCTTAAAAAGCTTGACATTTTTGCACAGTATCAGCCAAGTCAGTGGGAGTGGCTTCTGGTGGGACTTAAGTGCTCTCCTGCCTTTAAAAGATGAAAGCTGTAATAACAACTTCAGTTTGAAAAGGAATGAAGAGCAAAGAGTTATATATATTTTTACAATTGTACTTTGGTATTCTAGGACTGCACTGTTACATACCTCGGTTTCTAGAAGAAATGCATGAAAGTCTGCATGTTTAAGCTTCTTTATTAGACATTTTATGAGAGAGTATAACAGACTTGACAAGAAATTAATGGCTAAATATAATTTTACAGCTACATGTATCTTTACAGCTTCCTGAAAGCTAAAGTTTGTACAGACTTGCTTTAATTACCTAATTATAAAACAGTTCTTAATGCCAAAAAGCTATCAGTTGACATTATCTGTGTATGTCAGCACCAGTTTGTTTCACTGAGCTTTTGCTTAACTCCTGACTCCCTTTAATTTTTATACTCTGTGGATCTATCAAAGGTAAATAATACGGCTTTGCCCACAATAAGATACTATGATATTTTCTGCACATCTGTGTTGAGAATCTAATCATAAGCAGCAGCCACTTCTAAAGAAGTTCTGATCTGAAGAACTGGATTCCAATCTGAGGATTTCCTTGGCAGACATAGCATTGCCTGATTTTCTGTGGCACTGTTTGCCATGGCTAACTCATACACACGAGAGAGTTGTTATACCACATTGTTTTGTGAAACGAAGAATAAGGATAAAAGACGGGTAAGTCTTATTCTTTGGCCCAAGTAGCTAAAAAACTCATGGAGTTCTCTGGATTTGGGAAGACAACAGTGGAATTGTTTTTCCATGCATCCCTCTATACTCAACAAACCCTGTTTCCCTCAGCAGAGAACAGGAGGGAGCACCGCTGTACATACCAGCACTTAGCTGGCACCAAACCTTTTCCAGGCCTTCTTCAAGGTCCCATTGCTCTGGGTTCCTGGTCGTCAAGGCAAACTCCATCCTGTGGAATCAATTTAGTATTTCGGTTCTTCAAACACCCAGATGGGACTGGCTGACACATGTGGGAGCCCTAGGTCACCCACCCACCTGACTAGCAGATGAAGGCCAAGTGAAGTACCCTCAAACATCTGAAATCAAGCATCTGGATTGAGCCCTAGCTCCCTTCATGTTAAAGGGGTTTCTTTTATAACCATTAAGAAAGCACAAGCAGCTCCTGGGTTAAGTGTATCATGTTTTAAAGCAGACATGTGAAATGCACGAGGTGAACATAGGCAACCTGGGCAAGATGCAATCCAGTGCTGACATAAATCTTGCAGTGCCTTTGATTGGGTAGAAGAGCATGCCTGTGTTAAGGGGAGAGATAGTGAATGTTTCATATACACATCATCGTAAATTAAGAGTAGCAGCCACATTCTCCAATTCTAATTAAATGTAACTCTTTCACTCTTCCCAGCACATGCAATCAGATTCTTCCTCCTTTAGCTAAAAAATGTTGCCTGCATGCTTTCTCTTTCTTCTTTTTACTTAAGTTTATTGTTTGTTAGAACGTCTGGCCTCTTTCCAGAAGGAAGAAGCTTTGATGACTCTCTTGCTGGCACAACTCAGAGGAACACATGGAATTTTTATTCTTCATTTCCATCTTAGCAGCAGCAGTCAGAAATAATGTCCAGCTAACACTCACAAAGAATGACAGCTACACAAAGGTTTTAGGGACGGAAAAATCAAACTGTGTGAAAATGTCTGTCAAGGGTTTAAACACCATTCTGGAGACAGTCTTTAACTGGGGACACCAAGAATGTGGGGTTTTTTTATCAGAGGATCACTTTTATTTAAGAATATGGATGTGTATATTAACTAAGATAATTAAATACAAAGAAGAGGCTATTTGAACTAGTTGTGTTTTCAAAGGAGGGCAGTAAAGCTGGTGAAGGGTCTGGAGCACAAGTCCTGTGAGGAGCAGCTGGAGGAGTGTCACACTCTTCAGCAGTAGCCAAAGGCAGTTGCATGGATACAGGCGTGGGAGCAACATGGGATATGCCACATTTCCCTGGAAGCAACAGGGACTGGAGAGTATGAGACAGCACTGCAGAGAGGATCACAACAGTGTGATTCCACAACATGGGGAGCTTTTAAATCAATACTGGCATCTAGTAAAAAAATAAAGATAAATTGACTTTTTGGTAATTTATGAAAGAAAGGTGAAGGACAAAGGAACGGACCTTGCTTCTTCTTCATTTAGACACTTGTAACGGGGTCCGTGCAGATTCCTGCAAATCAAAGCTACTCTTCCTACTTCACTTCTTGATAAGCATCTAAAACAAATGGGCTCAGAGGAGATGCTTGTAAGGGAATAGAGTGGGATTTGAGAAAGATCCTTATCTATGAAAAAAGAACCAATTGTTCAATTAAAGTTAACTCTAAAAGTGGCTTAAAAAGAAGGCTCTCTAATGTTCTTTAACACATTCTAATTTAATTGCAAACACTGTTTTTCTTTCCCTCCATCTCGTTTTCCAAAGGGCTATCCAATACAACAGTTTAATAAAAATTTAATTTGAGATTTCTTTGTGCCAACCTAAAGAACACAGATTAGAATCTATGCAACAGCTATCTGGATGACTGAATATTTTGCACAAATGCAAATGACGGGCAAGCTCTTTCTAATGAAAGGTGCTACGTGGCTGAAGATAGTTGGAATTTCCATTCAAGACATTTCATAAATAAAGAAAATATTAGCAAGAACTACACAAAACCATCAACTATCAAACAAAAACCAAAGAACATGGCATCCATCTTTTCAAAAATAAAGTTAGATAATTTCTTTACCACAATTCCTAAATTAATTTTCATGGATTGTTATGAGCTAGAAATAGGATGCTCAATCTAAGGTCTCCCAGCCAGTCTACTTAGAAAGCATGTGGAGAGCGACGGTCTTCCCTGCATCCTTTGACTGATTCCTGTAACTATCTTTTAGACTAGATTTTTTTTTTCCTCTGTACTATATTAAAGTCTTTGCAAACCCTTAGGACTGTCAAGCAATCCCCAAGACTCTGTGTCACTTGAGGTAGTAAATATTTCAATAGGAGTTCAGCATTTAAGGCTATGCAGTAAATTTCTTTTGGACTGGCCACTATCTTAGCATCATCACTGATCAGTATCACTGGATCAGTCCCCCAGATACTTCTATAAATTAAGACCTGGATGTTTGAAGACATTTAAGGTAAAACTCAAGTGCTTTGAAGAATCAGGGCCTATAAACTTGTCAGGTTTAATGAAACATTTGACTAAGCCTCTTCAAATTAAAGAACTTGCATTTTAAGAAGCTGAAATAATGATCCAGAATTAAGTATTTGCTTTGGATTTGCCAGTTATCAAGAGCAACTGCTAAGAACAGTAAATCTGTGTAAGATTGTGCATGACCAGACAAACTGGAGTGTTCCAGTTCCATTGCGGCTTGAAGCCGCTCAGAATCGAGGTGGTTGTTTTCAGAACGTGTCTTTGTACGTGCTGCTCCTGGCTGTTGCTGCTTTACACGGACAGACACCTTCACTGGCTTACGTGGGAATCACAGAACAACTTGTAGAGGTTCAAAGAGATGGTGATAACTAAAATGATTTTTCATGCAGGCAGAAAGATCCACCACTGTTAATTCCAGAGCTGCATAACTAAACGAAGCCACTGAGGCTTAACGGGGTATGCCTTTTGCTGGAGCAGGCTGCAGAGCAGGGACTATGACATAGGAACTCAGGACCTAGAGAAACCCCAGACCGCTCTTCCCTGGAAACATAGCAGCAGCAGGACGCTCGCCAACTGCCGCAATCAAATATGAGATTGAAATTCAGCCCCTGCATTTGCATTAGGTCCCTTTGTAAGAAACAAAAATACTGTTTGTCCTGGTTAGTCCAAGTTTCACCCTAGCCCAGCATCTTTTGGAGGGCAAACAGTTTTGATCCTGGTGGGTAACAGACACTTCCACAATTACTTCAACATCTGTTCGCCACTTTGAGTCACACCGAACAGATGGGCCACATCAGCTGGGAAAAAAAAATTAAATGGAAAGGGCACCTCATCAGGTTCCTGACTGAAACATTTTGTGACATATTGCAAATGGCTATTAAAAAGGAAGGAAGACAGCTGTAGGGGGGATGTTATCTTTAAATTGTACCCATTAATACTGCATGGGTAGGAACAAACTCAACCTTTCTTTGAATCCTGCACCCCAAAGCCATCCCTTTCCCCCTGCTCCCTCCCAACCTCACTCTCTTGGCCTGGCAAAAGGTAGCAACTTGCTTCCTACAGCTGTAGGCATTCCACCTTCCATCAGGGAGGTATGATTGCTGCCTGCTTTGCATTATCACAGTTCAATCAATCTGATCTCAGCCCAGCTTCTTTAAAATATATCTATGAAACCTGGTTGATGAAGTTTCCCACTTTGCACGATCAATGAGAGTTTGATTAGTGATTTTTGTGACACCAGAATAATTAGATGGCTGGTTTCCAAGCTATCCCTGGTTATGAGCACACACAATTGTACTTTGAGCAACTAGGCACAAGAACAATCAAGTGTAGCTTAGCTTCTCACATTACCAGTCATCTTTCTCATTCTCAAGGTGCTTCATAAACATTAATGATTGCCTGTCAAAATGTAGCTCATACAAGTGATGAAGATTTAATCAGACTGAAGAAAGACTATAATCAGCGTTATTGTGAGCACTTAATGTGACAGAGAGGCAGTAGAAGGTTTCTGAACAAGTTTTGCACTCTATAAATGCACTCCCTTGTGTTAAGTGACAATTTGTCAAAATACCTTAAGTAATTTGTTGTCCTTTCCAGGACCCAACCTTGCAACTCCCAGAATAAGAAGGAAATGACTTAGCTTTAGAAATGGTACTTTATCCAAGGGACGGGACATAAAAGCCAATGGTTATTCGGCTTCTCTTTGAGATATTTGTTTAAAAAAGAAAAAAAAAAAAGGATTCTAGTTAGGTCCAATCAGGGGCCTAAAGAGCCGCGAGTTTCATCAGCTTTGGCTCTGTGCCTACAATAAATTTTGCAAATGTTTCTGTCCACCTTCCCCAAACTGATCTGTTATAGACAGCAGAACACAGCACAGGCACTCAGGCCTCCCCAGACAGCTCCTTGTGCATGCATGACTCACCTGGACATTGCTTGTGCTGCTCTCTCTCAACCAAAATTACGATGCAGGGCACAAGGAAGGATCGCGATTGGATCCCCCGTTCAGTCAGTGCAATTCCAAGAAGTGTTTACCATACAGCCACAGAAAAGGGCTAAGTGAGGGTTTCCAGTGTGGTGATATCTGTTGCCCAGCCAGCCTTCTTCAGCAAGAAGCTCAGCAAACCAAGCATGAGCAAACAATTTTTTCCCTAGTGTTTTTCAGAGGAATATTGGAAGTCCCTATGAGAGCAGAAGCATTACAGCACCCCATGAATAGTCTCCTGAAAAGCTCTAGAACAGTGGTTGTGAGTTCTTCCCCTGTACCATGTTAGAAATAAGCCACAAAAAACCACATCCACAACTTAGAACCAATCCTGCTCTCACCACTGTGACTCCCCCCCACCTTAGTTTGTCACTAATTCCAGTAAAGGCACTGTGCTGCACCAGAACAGTTCTAAAATGAAATGTGAAGATTTTAACATTTAAAGACATTTTGTTGGTTTCAGCTTCATTAAAAAAAAAACCTAAGCCACAGCAGGATCCTGAAGCAAGACAAAATAAGTGAGGACGTGCAAGATTACAGGTACTGCTTCATCAGCAGGAAGAGAAATACTCCGCTCACTACCAGCCTGTGCAGCATCACACTGCTAAAGAACTTGGGTAGGAAAAACTGCCAGTAGGTATAATGGTTTGTAAATTGCTGTTTTTCAGTAATTATTTTGGAAGTTAAGAAATTCTATGTCCTCGTTTTGGTCTTTGGTAGAGTTGGTGTAAGCAAAAGCAGCACAGCTCTAGGGTAGCACCATTTGCCTATGCCTCTTAGTTCTGCAATCCCATAAAAGCAGGTGTGTAAACAGTTGTCCAGTTTATGTACATTTCAGAGAAATTTTCCCTTTAACTAGCTTTAATTTGGTCCTACAGACAGGGAAGCATTTGTGGTTGGAGCATATCAGGAACACTCCTGAAGTATGTCTTCAATTAGTTTTGTCCAAAAGGAATCCAGTGAAGTGTTGGGGGAGCTCTGCAACAAAGACTTCAGGTGGGTACGCGGGGCTGATGGAGAGCTCTGCTTCAGGAGTGGCCTCCTCATCTAAACTAACTCAGGACCTGGATGCAGTTACTTTGGCTTTGACTGATTGCATTGGACAGCAGCACCTTTTCTTTGTCCAAACATACATGGAACAGGTTGAAACGTCTGCACCTTGACTCTGCAAGGGCTACAGGACAGCTCAAGTCCTCTGGTCTCTCTCGTCATCCTGGAAACAGCCCAGGGAAATGATGATGAGCTCTGGGGGTGCGTGAAGTTCTTAGAGAACCTGGATGGAAGATCATTGTTTCTCCCAGCACCAGTTTTACGCAGTCAAGTTTTCTTCAGTTGCAGAAAGAACCTGGAAAACAATCTTCTTTGACTCCTCATCCCTTTGGATAGGAGCTATTAACAGGCAGACAGTGCCCAAGATACTCAAAAACATGTGCAAAAATTCCCAACCCTAGGGTGGGGTTGTTGTATTGTGGGGTTTTTTGTTGGTTGGTTTTGTTTTTTTTTAAACCGAGCAATTCGCAGTCCCCTTTTACAAGGTGAAAAAATTAAATCCAAATGCCATTTTGCAAGTTTAATGAGATTGTGGTTCATGCAGTATTTCAGAACAATACATCATTTGAATTTATATACTTCGTAAGGAAGGAAAAAAAGTTCTGAAAACAGGTCAAAGAAAAGAAGACTGGTGGGAAAAGAAGACTAGAAAAAGTGTTTGTAATTGTTTTACACTTTGCTGTAAACAAAAAAAAAAGTTGTCGCAACTACGTGAGAAACTTGGCATGGATAAATTTTCAGGGATCAATTTTTGTTATTCTGAAATGAGAGGTCTGAGGACAGTAACTTCTAAACAAGCTAGACCCAAGTAACAGCAGAGTTGCCCTTTTCATGGTATCTGTGCCAACTCCATTATTTGTTTTACATTGTAATGATGTGGCAAGGCTGACTTGTACTTTCCTTGGCTTTAATAACAATAGTAGCATACTGATAAAGCTTAGGAGAAAAGTAGCTTATTAGCACTGGCAGCTTAGCCAGCAAACATCATAAAAAGGACTTAAATCAGAAATTGCATCTGTGCCCCTTGCTTTTGGCTGATAACAGCAAAGTACAGAATACCAACAAATCAACCACATCAATCACCAACGCTGCTAAAACTGGCAAGGAGCAAGATTAGGGCAGACCTGACACAAAATCTGTCAGTACTGAGCCTGTTATCCTTATCACCCACATAAGGTGTCATCTCTCCTAAAAGGTAAGGGAGACCTTGGTGTCAAATTTAAAAAGCTGAACATAAACCGCTTCTCGTGAGAGCGTTTACTAAATATCTGAAGCCTCAACACTGTTGTACGCTGCCCCACACTATTCAAAGAAGGGTGCAAGCCAAGAAACACCAAGTTCAAAAGAACAGCCCTCTTCCCTGGGGAGAACATTGGACGCCTGGTGCACTTGCCTTTTGTCCCTCGGGATGATGCCCAGGAGAAAGCCACACGCTACAGAGGATGAGCATTGCTTCTCGGCAAACACAGACCTGACCAAGAACGCTTCCCATGCCACAAGGCTGGTGATGTTTGTGTCCCAGCAGCCCCAGCTTTAGCAGCACCTTGATTTCCTCCACTTCACTTGCCCAAAAAGTCTGCTGCACTTTTTAAATACAACTGCATTCTGTACCGTGTTTTATTCATAATTACAACTGTGCCTGAGGACACACACCTCAGCATGGAACTACAAGACATTACTTCAAGGCAAAGCTGGCAATGAATTAATATTACATGCATTAATAAGATATTCCTTTGGCCATTCTGAACACAGAGAGGTCAGATGTTTGGGAACAATCTCTATTTCAGCACCTGAAAAACAACACACAGCTTACTTTTTTCTTTTCTCGACAGAAGTTACATAGAGTGTTAAAAATACCGAGTTTCAAACTCTGCTTACCAAAAAAAGCTAAACATGGTATGGGAAATCTGATGTTTGATTTGGTACAGGAAAAGCAGCTGAGAGAGGTGGAGAGCAGCTGCATTTCAAAGGGAAATCCTGATCTAGAGTCCTCACAGGAACAAAGGGACACAACCTGAGCTCCAGCTTGCTTATCTAATAACTGCAAGCTGGAAAACAAAGCCCTGTTGCATGCGAAAATGTACTGTATATTTTTTTATGTATCAATTTCATTCAATACTGAATACATACAGAGTATCAAACAGTGGATTCTGAAATGCTCCATTAACAACACCATTAGTAAAAATAATTCACCTTTAGGTTGGGAATTGAAGTCACAATAAACCCAAAATCTGACCTGCACACAGCAACAACAGGTTGCAGACTTACTGCCCCAATGCACTAAGCTCTTATATACTGTTAAAAGGGACGCAGTGGAAGCTCACACTTGGAATCATCCAAGCGCCCTAGCACAAAAGTTCAAATTCCAACGAGGCTGACTCAGTCCTTCCGCCTTCCAAAGTACATAAATCTAATTCCATGTAGCTTTACTGTGAAAGGAACTCTAAAAAGCAGGGGTCCTCCTCCCTGCTGTGTCAAAGCTGAGGATTCCCTCTCCTACCATACTTTCAGTTGTTCCCTGCCACTCTTCATGCAAAAACGGACTGGCAGGCTCCATGTCGGATCCAGCAATCAGGAGCCTTCTTGTTGATATTAAACATGTTGCTGTGAGAGCCCAATATCAAGCTATAGAAATACTTATAGAAATGACCGGGTGCAGTAATTTACAGGTAGTGCAATATAGCTCCAAAAACTGGTGACAAAACCCCCCCCAACTGCATTTTAAGATGCATAACCTAAAACATTGTAGAATAGTGGCACCGAATCAAAATTAAAAGTTACTGTTTGTTTTCTTATGAACACTTTGCTTACAAGGAAATGTTCTTGAATGCTAGTAGTATTCAGGATACACTAAATTTGCAGACAATTTACAGGCAGAATTGTTTGGCCAATGTCCATAATGCAGTCACTAAGCATTTACTGTAACTGTTCTACCTTCAGTAGGAAGTGTGGGGAAAGCCAACGATCTTCATTAACAGCAGTAAAAGCAAGGCAGCATCACAACAAAATGCAGAAAAGATACTTACATTAAATATTTTCATTATTCTTTTTCCATCAAGTGGTTTTTGCAACTATCAGCTGAGGTTGAATAGACCCAGATCTCCCTAACTCCCCTGAGGTTCTTCCTACAGGAACTCATTTCCACCATTTTTGCATCTCCAGCAAGGGAAAAAGGCAATAGATCTAGAGAGACAATCACTTCAGAGCCAGCTAACAGAAGGGCAGAAAAGATAATTATATGCTCAGTTGAAGCATTACAGCAAGTGAGGGGGAAAAAAAAAAGTATGTGGTGCAAGATAAACAGGTAGAAGTGGTTCTGAGAGAACAGCTGCTTGAGATTTTATCCTGTGATGATAAAGAAATGAGTCATCATCCATCACTATGAATAAACGCTAAAGTTAAATCATTTGATGTGGTAACTTAAAACCACACTCAGTTTTAGATTCTTTTCTAAACCTACATCAAAGAACAGGAACTTCCAATAATTCTCATTGAACAGCACAGATTTACACAGGTACTCCAGTACTTTAGCTCTTGAAGAGCAATTTTCTCAGTGCTTCGGGAGAGCTTTATGAAAAGACAGCAATCTACCTGGGGAAAAGGCACACACAGGGCAAAATAACCTCCCAAACATCACGTAGCAGGCCACAGCACAAAAAACAACAAAACAGCTCTAGAGAGTCCTGTCAAATGTTGTAATCAGATACAGCACTTCAACAGCTACGGCTATTAAAGCAGCACAAATAGTGACAACTGCACTTAGGATGTGTCCAGCATTATGAGATCACACTTTTATGCATTTAAATGGTGCGTGAGCATCAAATTACACGTTCAGACTGACTACTGGCCTCTTCACAACACTGTGCCGGTTTCAAAACTAAAATGCTTCAGAGCAAGGTGTAAGAAGTTCCAAGGGAAGTCTGCTTCCGGTATGAAAATATATATGCCTCTTTTGTAGATTATGAGCATTTTTTTAGCCCCATGAGTATACAGTGGTCACCATGCTGCTTTGCACATCTTCCAGACAAAAAACTCTGTTCAAGGAGCAATCCTAGGCAAAATAATTTTCAACAGAAAACTACTGGCAACTTCTTTGTAAACATTACAAATTTACATCTTACTGTTTCTAGAAAGTGAGTAGATCCTCCATAGTTGCAAATTATCTTAGAGGTATCACAGGAAAGATTACTTTGGGATAAATCCAATAGTTCTGAAAAAACTATGACTGAAAATGGCAATGGTAATTTTTGCAAACTTAGCCAGAGTAATATAATATATCCCATGCAGCTTAGAAACATCTTGGCAAATCAAGTCTCAGTAAGGTTTAAAAGCAAGCATTTCCCTGAATTCCAGTTACCCAAAGGTTACAGATAAACCTTCCCACTCCCCCTCTTCCAACTACCGCGATTTCTGAGAAGGATGATAAAAATGTATAGACATATTAATAGTATATCCTATGACCTCAGTAGTGGGATCTCCAAGTGGATGCAGAGGATAACTTGCAGAAAGATGGCATGACAACATCTAAAGAGCACATGCAGGTCACTCATTAAAGCAGCATTTCTTAAGGAAAACAGTTACTTAAAGAATCTTTCAATTAAAGCAATGCTTCAGAAATTTATTTCCTACATTTCAGCCATGTGAAACAAGAGAAACATTCCTGGGTAAGATTTATTTTGCGACACTTCTTCACTGATAACATTTTGCAACCTAAACCCAGGAGGAGGAACTTAAGGTTAGTTTGAGTAAGATGCAACCTATGCAGACGGTATCTCAGGAGAATGCAGCACACGCTGACTCATAAAAGCAACCCTTCCAAACTAGAGGCATCTTGAGTTTATAGAAATGGGATGCAGCTACCGTTTCTTGTCAAGCTGACAGTTTTGGCATTCAGTATCAATAAAATCTTTGAAGGAACTGGACTAATACTATGCCTCTGCTGCATGAATTTTTTTCGAAATAAATGCATTGAAGTGGTATAATCACTTATGTGCTCAAAAAGACCTTCTTCATTTGATCTGAAAATAATTTGGCCTGTTTCTCAGCATAAGCTTGGTGTCTCTTAACAGTTAATCCCGATTGCATTTCCAAGCTAAAGGGAGGCTGACTACTTGGAAATTTGATGTTAGGTCCATCCTTTAAAGGCCAGCATTTCAAGTGTTAAGGGTTTTACAGCAACACCAACTGAGCTGTGCTGCAAGATAAGCACCTCTTCCGGTCCTTGCTGAATGCACCCACACTTCAGGCCCATTAACAAAGCTGCTACATTCATGCAGCACTGGCTTTTCCACCACACTCCCTCTAACTTTGCAGTCCATCTTCTACAGATGGTGGTTTTAGGTATAACCACCTCATCTGGATTCTGTTTTTTGGAAATTGCTCACCTTGAAGCTGGCATAATAATGTATGTCTAAAACTGCCTTATGAGAGAAGTTTAAAAATACAGCTTAAAATAATGGCTATTTTCTATAAATTCTATTCTATGTCAGAAGCAGAAATTATTTGCAGCAAGTTGGTTTTCTTTAGTATTGAATGTTAACACTTAGCCATCCAAAGAAATCTCCCTGTGTCTACTTGTGGAAGGTGAGGAGGCAAGGCAGAGAAAAATAGATAGAATAAAACAGTTATTTCTTAAATTTATTTGCAGCATGGTAACTTAAAGACTGGTGCACATAGTATTAGAAATCTTGAAATTATGTTTACATACCAAAGTGTTAGTGAGAAATTGCTTATATCTGTATCCTGAAGTGGCTAATCTAAATTAATTCAGGTGAGAAACATTATGTATAGCTTAAACATTTGCTTCAAATTGCAATAATGTCAAATACAAAGCACTTGACAAGCCAATTTTATTTTCAAGTTTAAGTCATAAGATATTTCTAGTGTAGTTTTACGTTTCTTTCCCACATAAAAGTATTATTTTTAAAACCCATGGTGACTTATACAAGGAATCTTCAACGTTAAAGGGTTCTGCTCAGCAACACCCCTTCCCCTGGATTTCAAACCTGTATTTTCTTTATTACAAATAAATTATTTTATTACAGGTTTGTTAAAAGATACTACAAGAAAACCAACTTATTTCTTTTTATCTATTGTGTCAATATTTAACCTTTACCATACTGTTCAATGATGCACAGTAATGTGATATTAAAATGTATAAAAGGCAAAAGGAGAAAACATGTATCAAATAAAAAATGGGTAACAGATCACACAGTGAAGAGGGATGCTAACAGAAGAGTCTACAGTAAAATATCTACAGAAAGCTACTCAGTGCTACTACCCCTGCAGAGCCTGAACCACATTCTGAAGACAGTGAATAAACTCAAAATTGAGCTTCTTGCATAGCTTCTTCATCAGAAGGCTGTCACCAAATAGTGCTAGAGAAAAGTACAGTGAATTGTCCAAAACATTCAAGTAACGAACCAGAGGAATTGTAACAATGCAAATCCAACAGCCTTTTTCTTATCACATTGCACTCCACATTTTGCTCCTTTTTACACTCTCTTTTGGCACAAGCTTTTTGGGCTGGCAGTGATGTCAATCGTCTTAGTTTCATTTCAGTTCCTAAAGCCATTCAAATACAACAAAGTAAAAAAGGAACAGCAAACAAGGTACAGTATTTCCAAAAGTGAAGTTTGCATCTATGTGGAATCAGCAGACTACGAAAGTATTTTGGAATAGGTGGGAGACTTGTGCTACTGGGTGCCAAGAACAAGAAAAAAATCAAGTGAGACAAAACTTAAAAGCAAGCTAACAACTGAGATTGGCCTCTTTAAAGCAAATCCTATTAAAAGCCTTACCAACTTAAGGCTAGGCAAGGAAAGCATCTTCTGCTAACAGCATTACTGCTGTGACCCACAACTGGGAGCAGACCTCATGCCAGTGTCCAGGCTCCCAACTTTTCTTCACTTGATAATGCTTATTCTTGTCAGAAGAAAGAGGGACATGTAGTGATACCTGAAAACTGCATTTGCAGAAGGCTACACATCTCAAAACCCAGGCTAACACTATGGGAACCAGTAACTGCCACTTGTACTTCTTACTTCTTAGGATGCACAGGAAAAACGGAATACAACTTCTGGTTTTCAAAACTGGTTTCACGGCAAAAATTATTTTACCAGAGGATCTGTCTGCAAGCTGAACTACAAAATTTGCCTAAGTAATTGGAAAATGCCACTTTTCCTGCAAGATACGTCTGTCATTGCAATTAAAAAATGCTTTCTAATGCACTATAGTAACATTGGCACAGACAAACACATTTTATGTTGTGTGCCTTCCTTTCATCATGCCTACTTTGACCAGGACTCCTAATTGTGAATCTAAAGTGAATTTACTTACTAATTTGATTTTGTCCTGCATTACAGTGCTCTGCCAGAAAGTGCTCTGTATGATTATCTCTAAAAGATACCCACCACTGCTTGAAGAGATCAGAAAGCAAACAAAAACCCAAGGAGAAAGAGGGAATCCCAACATCAGACAAATTTCATTTGTTTTAATAACAGACATGATTCTTTTCATAAAACTGCTTGTGTGGCATTGCCCAAATACACAAATCGCAGACATTCAGTTTGGGAATTATTTCATTAGAAGACAAAATGAAAGACTGGGTGTCTTTCCATTTGATAAATGTAACATTTTAAGGGCATTAGTCTTCTTTTAAAAAGGAAAAAAATCTCAAAACAGACAAAATCCACTGTGGTGTTACTACAGTGTAACTTCAGCATTTCTTGAGCGAAAGAATTTCTTGCACAAAGAGGAATCTCTTCCTACTTCTTATAATAGTGAAGACACTTGAGCTGTCCCTCAAAAACTAATTCTTCAGAAATTTCATTTTATTAATTTAGAACTACCCAATCAAGCTAACATATTTTAAATAACTTCTAAATAAAACAACTCAGAAAAGCCAGACTGCAGATCTGAATTCTTATGGTTCTCCAAGACAGAAACAGGGAACCTTCACTGAAGTACTGCACACCACTTGCTGAAGACAGTCATCCCTCTCTCTCCAACCTACCATGGGCAATTACATGCAACTTCTAAAAGCAAGCAGTTGACCTTAACCAAGGAAATTATGATTGTCACAATGCAACAGAATATTAAGGCCTGTGAATAATAACTGAGTAGTTATAAATAACACAATTGACTACTAAAGCCTGCTTTTCCAAATAGAACCAGAACAAAAGCACAACAATTCTGTAGTGTACCAAGTGTATATTTCAATTTACTGTAATGCAGTCTAACAACAAATTTGGTCATAATTTACCAGATATACATAAATGATTTAAGTAGCAAAAGAAGATTCAGTTCCAAGAGAATAAGTTCATACCTTCAGGAAAAAATCCCAACAAAACAAAAGGGAAAAAAAAAAAAAAAAAGGAAAAAAAAAAAAAAAAAGGAAAAAAAAAAAAAAAAAGGAAAAAAAAAAAAAAAAAGGAAAAAAAAAAAAAAAAAGGAAAAAAAAAAAAAAAAAGGAAAAAAAAAAAAAAAAAGGAAAAAAAAAAAAAAAAAGGAAAAAAAAAAAAAAAAAGGAAAATACATCAAGAATGTAGAGCCAGGTCCAGTTTCTAAGCATTAAGTGAGCAGTATTCTAATAAAGCAGATTTAGGTGAATTTCAGATATATATATATTTATATATATAGACAGATCTACCAATTGTAAACTATGGTTTTAAAAGGGATAAATGGGATGGAAAAATCTTTATGCTATACTTACATATTCACAAAGCAGAACATTACTTTAACGTTTAAAATACTTTTTCATTCATATCATCTTTGCCCAACTAATTTCTACTTTGGACCCCACCAGAATTACACATTACTCATTTCAGTCTAGAACAATGAGAATAAAATGTATTCTTCAGTGTAAAAAAAGGCATCCCCCCCTCCCCACCCTCCCCAAAAAAACTATTCATGTCAGGTTTACAATGATGTGGAAACTACCAATGAAACAAGTGGATGATAAAAAAAAGCATTTTAATTCCCATATAACTGTAGTTCAAACTTATCATCTCAGTTTCAATCAGCAAAAACAATGTCTTAACATTATGTTACTGTTCTATGGACAACAGTAAAGCTTGTCTCTTTAAATACATACCAGCTTTGATCAGATGGAGCACCAGTAAGATTCTGTCCATCAAAGCATAATTCAAAGTTATCCACACAACTACCATAATTTAGTTACCTGATATAAAATAGGAAAAAATATACTCATTTTAAAATTAAACGAAGTTGAAAAATATGGTGATCCTCAATTGTTTTTTATACAGTACTGTCACACTGGCCTAGCTATGTGTCATGACAAATGCTCTGCATATTTACTCACTGTGACATAACAGTACATCAGACTTATTGTTCCAATGATTGCCTGAATTCACTTGCCTTAGGCTAAACAACACAGAGGAGTTTAAGGTGAAGGTGTAATGCCCTCCCCTCCCTATGAAAGGGGCCTGAAATCATTGGTACAATATTACAGCCTTAGGAAAAAAAAAAAAAAAACCTCCAGGTGGCTACAAAAATTCAAGTTTCAATGCCTCCTAAAAAATCTGAAACAAAGAGCATAGGAGCATATCCTCCTGAAAAGGAGACAACTCAAAGAGCATTATTTTGCTTTGGACTTTTTGTTTTTCTAAAAAAAAAATTCCAGCAAATGAGCAAGTTAAATGTAATTTGTTTACATTAAATACTAACAGCAACCCATGAAGTACAAAAGAATAAAAAAAGTTTGTGTTCAATGACGAACAATGGGCACAATAGCTTAGTGTCCAATTCACATCACAAACTAGCCAAAAAACCGACAAGTAAGAAATTATTGACCAAAAAGTTGTTTTAATATGACACTTTCTCCATTCCTTATATTTTTATTCTGTGGGACTGAGGTATACACCAGGGAAACCAAGAAATTTTGAGAGAAGGGGGGCCTTAGAAGAGGGAAGAAACATTATTACATCAGATACCTTTTAGCATGACTGTCTCTTTTGATTAAGTGGCACAAGAGTTACCCATGCTCTGATCAGTCTATTCTTTTCATTACTGGTCATTTCTTCTGCATTATCATTTTGAAACTGATGAATCAACAACAACCTTCTTTAAAAACAGACATTAAATTAATGCCATTACAACTTCTCCAGTGCTCATCACCCATAGCACCTGCCAGCACAGAGCCAAAAGTTTTCAACCCAAATTTCAGTACGGTGTTGGCAATATCTGTGACACATATTTAAATGATTGGCTTTCACCTGTCAGATTACAGGAGAGGTAAGGTTTGTATGGCAAAGACATGCTTGTGGAAAACAAGAGCCACTAGCCCAAATTAGCTTCACTGACTCACTGACAAAAGTACGAGTGGATTTGGGAAAGCTGTCTTTGTATTTCCATACAAAGTTGCAATTTTCTTCATTCATGTTAACAGATACATGAATGTGTAACATAATTACAGTTACTACTATGTCTGAATAGGACCCAAGTAGCTATAGCCTATAAATAATAAAAAATACATTTTTCTTTTGATAACTGACTGTAGATGTGAGGACTCTGTATAATTCAACCAAATGGTTGTATGCTGTACAGTCCTGTGCAAATATCATAAAAAAATTAATAATCCTTTTTTTGCTATAAGGCTTTGACCCTACATTTTCACAGCAACATAACTACCATCCAGCCTGTACCATATTCCGCAAGCCTTCAGTCCAAAAATTCAAACAGTCAATCCATACAGTGTCCATTTGCAGCACCCTGAAGTCATATGCGCTGTCAGTCATCTAAAGGCATACAAACTTCCCCGGCTTCATCCCATCGAGACTGGTCATTCTGTTCTTCTACATCGTCACCAAGCTCCTCATCACCTTCTCCCACTTCATTTTCTTCGTATTCTTCATCCCTAGGGAAATCTGTGTCCTGCACCTGGTCTGCTCCTTCTTGCCCTCCAGGCTGAGATTTATCTGCACAGTCTACACAAACTCCGTAACGTCGTGATCCATGTCTTATTCCAACGCTGGCTGCTAGCATGAAAATCTTCTTGCACACCATACACTTATACTTTTTATCCTTTTTATGCACCTATGGAAGAGAAATTTTACCAGCTGAATATAGGCATATCAGGTTACATTTGCATATAGTACTAGAAAACTTAACAGTAACCATTATGAATATAAAAATTCCTATTTTTAACTTTCTCAAAAGATACCCAACACTGTTGGGAGCAAGGAAAGACTACTGGAGATGTACTCATGAACTCTTCAACAGACACAAGCTACTGCCCACAACCAAACTACCTCCTTGGAGCTCAGCAGGTTGCCTGTTCTGTAAGCGGGTGAGTGTTCAGTTCACGACTCCTCAGAGTACAGAACAAGACTCAGAAGCAATGAGAGCAGCGTAAACCCTTACACTGCACACAAGATAACAACTTGTTTAGAAAATTGCTTTTACAATTTTAAATCCTAGAAATATTAAGAACAAGCAAGACTTATTAAATTCAAGAATTCAAAGAGCAAAGTTCTTCTTCCACAACTTCTCCATCCCAACACAATCAAAACCAACAACAACTTTCCAGGTCCCTTCGGTAAATTTTTTGTCCTGTATTTGAGTCTGTGTGCAAAATTAGAAGGCTGTTGTTGACTAACCACACATTTTGATTTTGAATTTTTAAGTATGTTGCTTAAAAGTAACTGAACTTAACAAGTAACTGAATTCAGCAACTATGTATACTAGTTATTATCTAGGAACCAATTAAGTTGAAGACCTCCTTCTATCTGGTGTTCCTACAACAGATTACAACTATGTGCTTAAATACCTCATTTGAATTCCTATCGAAAGAGCTGCAATTTTGATAAAAAGAGAAATTACCAACCAGATGAGGGGAAAAAGAAATTAGGCCAAGATACAAATAGTTATTTCAGCTCTGCTGTATAATCTGTACAGCTGATACATGTGTTTTCCTCAGCCTCTAGACTCGTTATGATAATACTTCACACAAGGCAGAATGTTTGAGGTTTGTTGAACTGAAAGAGGAAGGGAGGAGGAGAAAAAAAAGAAAAAAGCGTTCTGACTTCATCAGGGAAAGGACACTTCGGCAAAAGCACAGAACTGCACTGAGCTCACTCCATAGCTATTTTCACACTGTCTGACTTCTTCTCCTTTCCTGGAGGAAAAAAACCCTTCAGCTTCAAGTCCTGGTCAGATACTGCAGGACAGAAAACTAATGTCCCACTCTACTCTTCCTGGTAGACCAACTAACTCCCACTGTCGCTGTCTTCTCTGGTGAGCCACAAAGCAAGGAGCACGGCCATCAATGAGGCAACAATGCCCCAGTTCTCTCAGCCTTTCTTCATATAAGAAATGATCCATCCTTCCAATCATTTTCAAAGCCCTCCTCTGGAGTAGCTCTAACAGATCCATGTCCTTCCTGTTTTGGGGACCCCGGAGCTGGATGCGGTGCTCCAGGTGGGGTCTCATGAGGGGCAGAATGCCTTTCCTCACCCTGCTGGCCATGCTGCTTTTGATGCAGTCCAGAACACATTTGGCTTTCTGGGAAGAGAGAGCACATTGGTGGTTCATGTCCAGCCTCTCAACCACCAGCAGCCCCAATCCTTCCCAGCAGGGCAGCTCTCAACAGCCTCCACAGATACTGAGGGTTGCCCCAACCCAGCCGCAGCACCTCAGAGAAGTGCAATTTACCCCACTCCATGTAGTAACCTTTTCTATCTACAAAACATCTTGCAAAATGAGGGGGTTTTTAAAACCACAGCTTGGAGAAGTGTTATTGTTTTCTCACCACCAATATGATCTTGCTTTTCTTACTGCCCTAAAACACACCTTGGATTTTATACTGTATATATTACAATGAAGTCTTAATTTCCTTATAGACTAGATACAAAGTACCTACAAAATACCCAAGACAGATAATACTTTCTCTGGATCTTCAGATAAACAAGTACTCAAATCAAACCCTGAGTTATGCAATGTGAACAGGACAGGGTAAGCTGAACTGCTGGTTATGGTACTGGTAGAATGCAAGTCAGACAGATGTTTACTTTCTGAATCAGATATTTTTCATTCTTTCCTAATCTTAAAGCAGATACTATACTATAGCTTTGTCTAGCTGTGAAATAAACATTTCAGAACTACCCCAAGATATTGTGCAATTGCTGAATTAACAAGGTGCCCTCACAGAAAATGGTGATGCAGCATTATAGACCAAGATGTACTTCTCTACTACAGCAGAGTTAAGCCAAAACCGCTTTTCATTATCTACAGAGTACTTATATACACTGCATCCCTTTACCACATCACTTTCAAAATAATCTTGAAATTACTGTATTCATTGACACTGCATTTTCCATTAAGGAAACAAGAGGTACAGTTATCACAAAGAGATGTTTATCTTCATCCATTTCAGATTAAGGTAAGACAATTTACATTATGTCAAATCAGAGAACAACTTCTTCCAACTACCAAAATACATGAAAAACCCTATAAAACCCCACTCGTACATGTGCATAGATATATACGAACACTTGAGATTACCTACCAAGGAATGTCTCTTTACATGCTCTCTCCGTGTAAACAGCTTCCCACAGATGTCACAACTGAAAGATCTCACGCCTGTGTGAATGAGCAAGTGTCTCTTTAGTGTTCTTCTGTATTTGGCTACATAATTACAGTGTGGACACTTCAACTTGTTCATGATTAAAGCAGAGGAATCACCTACAAGATAAGAAGCCATCAGGAGAAAAGATGATGAAACACACACAAAAAATATTTCAGTATGTTCTGCCTAGTTCACAAAAATAAACAGATGCCAAAACAACAAAGCAAAACACATGACTTTTCATCAGCTACATCAGGACAATGCCTGTCTGCAGAAATCACAAATGCTGGTAAGTTCTGCATGTACAGTTCTACTAGAAAAATACCTACTTGTAACCAAGGCATTTTTACTACAGAAGTCTTATTTTACGAACTGGAGTAAGTTAACTACAATTTACCAATGTTCTATTTTTCTACAGGTCAGTTATACCAGAAAACACTTTCTTCTGGATTAGAAACCCTCTAACTCCGCAGCATGTAGACAGTCGCAGCCTTCTCTCCCAATATTCTGTTTCGAAATACACGCAGGAACTGTCTGCCAAGATCTGACTTGACAGATCAGTAAAAAGAAAGTATAACTAAGTAAGAATGAATATTGACAAAAGGAGTAGGACACTAATAGGTAGCAAACTTCTGAAATTCTCAAAAAGGAAGTTATTGGTTCAGATTTTATGTATTTTCTCCTTTGATCTAACAGTAGAAAAAAATAAAAAGAGCAGAAAAAACTTCTGGAAGTAGCAATATCTCACTTCTTCCATACGATGGAGGAGAACTCTTTACATAGTTTTCTCAAAAGATATATGCAGAACAGGTTTAATACAGCTGCCTATTACTGTGTGGAAAAGAACAACACAGGACACTATGACGTGGAGAAGGCCACACAGGAATACAAGGACAGTTTTGATAACAGCACACTGACTCAACTTACTACAGGTGAGAATTTATGAACATAATCATAATCATCTAGAAGCATCCAAAAAGCACTGGCTAAGGCTACATTATTATGTGCAGGAGTTTCTAATGTTCAGGCTCTCAGGAAGAAAACATAAGTAATCGTGTGTTACGTGCATGTGCCTGCAGGCCTTGATCTGGAGTTGCCTCCTTTGAGCTTCTAAATCCATCATAACATGGAAGTTACATTTTACTAACATTCACAAGTCTGCATTGGTATTCTGGAGCACCCATGTGAGCTGCATGCCAACATAATGCCACATAATGGCTTACATGGAGAAAAGTAAGTCCTATACAGGCAGACATGAGGGCTGTAAGATACATGGCAATTTAATGGTTTAAGAACAGGCAGACCTCCCAAGACCCAGGAGTCTAATTTCTTGACTGCTAGCAAATTTCACTTCCTGATGACCAAATTTCTTCCACTGTAAACCCCAAAATATTTAAAATAAACCATAAGCCACATCCCAGTAACAGCTCAAAGTTAAAGAGGTAAGTATTACTATTACCCAGTACTTGATACCTTCTTTTTACTGAAGACTTTATGTATTTAAGGAACTAGCAACAATTGTTTTAGATATGGTGGTGTTTTCAGTATGTTTTCAGACAGAAAAATAATTACAGATAATTGCTTGCTTTAACTGACAGAAGAAGGCTTAATTACAGCTGTACTGAACTAAAAACATGTATTGCAATGAAGTTTTTATTTTTAATAGCAAGACATATGCTGAGATTTCCTTTTTAAATTATACTTAATTCTGTATCATCACCATCAGTGTTCAATTTCAAAGGCCATTTATCTGCATTTAGCTTAGTAAAGGTCACTAAAGACCTCAGGTATCTTCACAGTCAGTCACAATACAAGAACTGGTACACATTCTGTTTTTACTCTTCCATACATTCGAATTCCTTCTCCTCCCTCCAAGGAAGTATTATCCAAAAAGGCATATGACATGGAAGAAGACTAAATGTTTACATAATCTCATAACCTTCTAAATTAATGAATCAAATATTATAAGCAGTGACACAAAAGACAGAGAACCCCTATCAGAGGAAAAAACCCAACCTACTCTCCATCACACACACTTACCATTTTCCCAAGCTTCTTTTGGCCAAGATTCTGGCAGCAGTCCATACTTAAAATCACTTGAAGTACCCGGTAGCAGTCCATACTTGAAGTCACTTGAAGTACCCGGCAGCAATCCGTACTTGAAGTCATTTGAAGTACCCGGCAACAGTCCATACTTGAAGTCACTTGAAGTAGCTATTAAAGACACAGTCTTACTTTAGCTTCCTGGGTTCTAATCAGTCATCAATCTAATCTGTTTAGCAAAACATACATCCTTTTTAAACTGTGACAAAAAGTTTCTCACCTCAAAATAGTAATTATAGTATTTTTTCACATAGTATTCAATACTAAAACTAAGAAATAACTACATTCTTAATTTCAGTGAAATGAGACCTTTGAACTAGAAATGAGACCTTTAAACTACTCTCCATAGCACCATTTCTTCTCCCCATCCTGAGAAAAAATTCAAAGCCCTTTTCATACTACAGGGACTTTGATGGTAAAGATATGTACTCCCTCATTATCATCATGAGGAGGGGCTGAAAGGTTTTCCATTGGATTCTCTTTACAGCTGCTCTGTGCAGTGACTTCACCCGGACTGTCACAGGCACCTTTATTTATATAAAGTATCCTACAGCTATGTCTAAATCCTTTTCTGTATAATCATCTCCATCACGCTATTACCACATCAATTCAAGAGACCACAATTACTTGGAATATAACAGCTTAAAAGACTCGTTTGCATATTTACATTTGCTCTTAAGACAAGATCTGCAGTTCATGTTGTCTTTGCATCCTTTTTTCCTCTTTAAAAACATTAAACCATTCAGAAGTGAACAGGGCCTTAAAAAGATCTTTGCTTGTTTAATTCTATACTTTATAACAAGTAAGAATTGCATCAGTGAACACAAAATCACTATTACAGAGCACAGAGAAGAGAACTATAAGTTGTACACATTAAAGCTGCACTAAGAATTTGACAAAATCATATTTGTTGGGCAAAAACTCTTCTGGCAATAGTGCAAATCAATGCTCCCCCCAATCCCCAAGACAGGAGTTTGTTGGAAAACATGAACTCATAAATCCATTACTTTCCTCACAGGCAAACAGCTGTTAAATAAACAAACTGCAGTGGTAACTGGCAGATTTCCTTTCAGTTCTCTAGATGGTAGTGGGTCCTTGCACTGGATTCCCAATGTCACTACTGTGAAAAGTCTTGAGGAGATGCATTCTTGCTTTCAAGCTTGAAACTATACATTATAGTCCAAAAACTTCTTTTTATCCCTACACTGTTCATTTTAAGGATTTTTTTGGGAAAGGAAATTCTCTTAGGCTAAACCAGCATTTCATGCAGCTAGTGGCGAGCTGCATATTTAAATACTTCCAACTTGCAGTTTTACTGGAAAAAAGTACAGATTACAAATCCTCACAGCATGAGACACATACAGTATAGTTTCATTTACTGCTCAAGCAGCGTTACCATCGGCAGCAGTGATCTGCAACATATGACAACAGTACAAAAGGATATCACTTAGCAAGTAGGAAGCTTATAATTCTATCCTATCCATTAGACAATGGCAAACAACAAGCAAAGCTGGATCATGACTGCCAAACTAGGCATTCCATCAGAGCTTTTAAAAAGAAGAGCTTGAGTAAATGAAGAAGAGAAATAGCAGTATTTTAGCTCATCTAACTACCTATTTTGGTACAAAAAAAAGAAGAGGGAAGGGAATAAATATCCCTCTCCTTTAAGAAACAAAGCAGCGAGGAAAATTTTTAAATTACTGACTCTAATAGCTGTTACGTCCAAAAGAGGCAAGAACTCCTTATACTAATATGGAGTGATGGACTCCAGCAATGGCATCTCAACAGCTCAAGGAACAGAACACAGATACCCTATAGACATGCCAACTACACATTCCTTTGAGGTGAGGAGGAAGACTTCCTTCTGTAATACACAAGACAGGATTAGTGAGGAAGCAGTGTTATATAGTCTGGGTAAGAGCAAAGATGACTTGATCTTAAGGCTAAAAGCTTCCAAATTAAAGCAGGCTTCAGGATCTAGCAGAGGAAAAAAACCCCCCACTTTTATAATGTTTAAACTATTAGATCCTTTCTTTATAGATTTTTCTCCCTGTACTAGAACTGTAGCTGAATGTAGCTGAACAGTGAAAGGTAAGTCAGTAATAAAATATTTTAATCACTTTTCCCCCCCTTATAGGATGAATATCTGTAAGATCAACAGACCAAACCTTTACTGCACACAGATGTAATGTTACGCTGTGTACAGGCAATATTGTACAGATTCCTTCTGTATTTAAACAGAACATTCAGAACAAGCATCCACCAAAGACTGACCGTAAGTAAGAGCTGAACCAAGCTGAACACAGCTTCGTAACACCACCACTTTGGCAATTCTTCCGTATTTAAGAAAATACAAATTAAATTTCACTAGGAACATTTATGCACACAGCTGGTATTTAAGTTTGAGGCAACTTAGGAGCTCAAACCCCTGCATAGTTCTAGATCTTAGCACAAGACTCAGCATAGAGCCAAAAAGATTTAAGAGCTGTCATCTAGTGTAGGTAATAGCTACTAAATCTTTCAACTTCTAATTGGAACAGAAGACCCACTATAACATGAAGGAACACCAGCACAGATACCACAAGAGATAAGAGGTTGCTGCATACGCTTCAGTCCCTGCATAGTACATGACTAAGTAGATAATAATTAAACCTAATGCTTATTCGTAGAATAATTCGTTGACCTAGAAAACCTGCTTTCTAGATTAAGCACACATTTAATGTGTTCAAAACAAAACCATGAAAAAGGCATCTTTGGTGTCTAATTGCTCATCCAAACAGGATAGACTTGAATTACACACAGACTGGAAGCTGGAAGTGCAATACCTAGCCTCTACTACCTTCCCCAGCTGGATTTAGAGCCTATAGTCAGGTAAGCTTCCAGAACGCAACATGTTACAGAGCCCTGCAGCTCATAATACCTTCTCCCATTTCTCCTCCGATCCAGGCTACTGCCCCCTGAAATGTGCTTGCAAAACTAGACATAATCATCATCTGACCTGTTCTGGTCAACTTAAAACCAGATGATCTTGACAGGAGACTGAAAGCAACTGTGCATGCAGTCATACTAGTAGACTGGGGTGGGGTGCAAAGGGGGAAAGTATAGACAGGTAAGGCAGATCTTGTGAAAAAAAAAAAAGAAAAAGCTAATTAGAAGCAATAATATTCTGTGTCTCCAGACTAAGCCATCCAACCACAACTTTTCTCTGATCTAAGGTTACCTTTTTACACTTTAGTTGATTTCTAAGAGGTGCAAGTTTATAACTCAAATGTCAATTAGCCTCAAACATTTACCCATTCTTTTTAGCCTGCACGGATAAAAGGTCATCAGTAATCTGATCTTTTATTAAAGTCAACAAGAAGCAAATGCAAAATAATAAGAAATAAAACAATTCAAAGAAGCTGATTAACTGTCAGCACTAAAATTCACACTATGTTGATCTGAGAAGACATAAAGAGAGTGTGAAACAAAATGAAGTGGTTGTATAGGCTTTTACACCACTAAGAAAAGCTATCAAAAATATTGTGAAAGGATTTTATGTTCTACTGCATTTGTTCTCAGGAAAAAGCATAACCAGAAGCAAGATACAATGATTTTCAGTTTTGAAGGCAAGAGGTAGAGGTGCACCACCAGAAAGACAGAACCTAAGACAGAAACATCCTTAGTTTGACAGGTTTCACTCTTTTTTTACAACAAGAAGTATGCTGATTTGGGAGGCAGAAAAGGAGACACTACTGAGTAGGAGATGATACGGGAAATAATGAGAAGTTCACTGACAGAAGCCACTGAACAGGTCCTTATAAGACACGGACATACGGTGCGCTGAGGGAAAAGATACAAAACTTCCCATTAGGTACAGCTGTCTGTAGTGAACTTAATTTCTGTTTTCTTTACATATATTAGCACTGGAAACAGTGCCAAAATAAGAGAAAAATAAATACTGTTTTTTCACTACGTTTTCTGACATTGACTGCACATCCAGATCAATTAAAAAAGACATAAAGACAGGATAAGCGATTAGGCCATAGCTTTCAAGGATTGTAAAGAAAGCAGTGGTAATCTACTGATACAATCTGGATTGCTATTAGAGAGCAGGATTTGTTGCTTATGTTAGGTAACATGACAGAGGAAACAGCGCTGCCAAGACCGACATACTAGGAAGGTGGGGAAAAGAAAGTATCTTGCACTCCCTTTGTTCCCAGAGTATCCCTCGCATCTTTAACCTTGCTTCTTCAGAAAAGGCTTATTCTGGAAGCACATTACTGCTTAACTGCCTCTTGCAACAGAGGGCTCAGACATACTTAAGACATTTTGCCAACACAATCTCACTCATACTCTCTATTGCTCCCAACTGCTCTCAATTTTTACTATTTTTCATTCATGAAAAAGTGGTATATTGCCTCAACTGTGGAGTCACATCTAGCATCAACCAACCCTGACAGAAAACCACCAACTGATGCCAAATATATGATCCACTTGCTTTTCAACTTGATTATCATACCTTCCCTGAAAAACCCTTCCCAAGAAAGTGAAAGCTATTTTGCTGATCTCTTCCAACAACTGCACCAGCGAAACACAAGACAGTTAAGAACTTTCCTCATGCAGACCATTTATTTGTGGGGAAGTTAATTGTTCTCATGGGCCATTTTTATTTAGATGTTGCTACCATCATCATCATCAATACTTCACAAATGAAAGAAATCAGCACTTCAGATTGGTATTTTTTCAGTAAGTCAATCCATCACACTGGGACTCAAAAGGATTTTCAGGCAGAGATCTGTAGATACCACCCCAACCCATTCACAAAAAAGAAAAGGAAAAGAAAACCCAAACAAATTGACAACAGTAATACACAAAACATTGCCTAGAATTGTAGGCTCAGTGACAGAGCATACCCAGACAATGTCAGGATCTGCTTTGTCTTTGGGATCATCTCTCAAGTGAGGTAAATTTCATGAATGGGGACGAGGCTGATCCTCAGATGTTGGAGTGTTTTCGGATGACTTCTAAGAATCTATGACATCTTCAATACCAGATTAGGTACAGGGAAAATAAAAGTGGTTAAAGGTCCACCAAGGAACCTAAGTCTTTTATCAGGGTATCAGCTTGAGGTCTAAAGAAAATCTGACTGAGGGTTATAGTACCATGGAAAAGTACGAAAAACATACAATTCTTTTTTCTTTTGTAACACAGTTAGTCAAGTGGGTTTTATCCCTACCAGAAATATATATGTGTCCTGACAAGTCCATCAATCTTGTTTTTTTCAAATACAAAGAGACCTGTCTTTATTTTAAGTCCTAATCAAGTTGTATTATGCTCCTCCCTTGTATCATGACAGAAGCTGTGACCAGCACTACATTTTTCGTAAGCAGGTTTAGCTGTTGTTTGTATCCCTCTGAAAAGTAGTTGCTGCTACAGCAAGCTGAATTAAATTCCTTAAGAACCCCAAGAAAATCAGTCAGAAACCCTCTTGTTCCACCAAGGGCTGTTTTAATCTGGCACTTGTTATCCTTTCCCTCATCTCCACCACAGTACATGACAGCATTATCTAGCTTGAAAATCACAATAACAAATTATACACTTGTAGCTTCAAAAAGCTATTGAGATATTGCATGCAAGTCTCTGTAAAAATCAACACAGCTCCAGAAAGCATAAACAATACTTCACAGCTGTGTTCTGAAGTCTGAGGATAGGACACTTGTACAAAAAAAAACCCCAGGCCCAGATGAAAGACATACCCAAGAAGTGATGAAAATTAACAAAACAACCCTGTGAACAGACATTAAGAATATGATGAATTATGTTCACTGAGCTTTTATGAAGTTTTGTAACTCACTGTAACACTGTGAGATGCTAACTGACTGCATGCTTATTTTCACCACGGTAAATGGTTAATTGTAGGATGCATGATGGCTGTAAACAGTAAAGACTTTTTTAGCAGATTATCAACTAGGAGGGAAAATACTGTGATAGGTGGCAACATTGAGTGTTTTAGTTAAACAGCTACTTTAATATAGCTAAAACTGGAGAAGTCTTGAAAGCTTAAGCAAAATGTAAATAAATATAAATGTAAGACCGTACAATGAATTTCAAACCCATCCTAACTTTATGGAGCTTTTTTAAAGCTCAGCAAAGTGCTACTTTTACAGAGAAGGTGTTAAATATAAACTCACTGGCAACACAGGGTGAGAGGAAGAAGAAGCAGCTGACATATCCTTATGGATACATGTAGAAAAAACTCATGTTCAGCAAGGAGCAGTTTAACATATTTGCTTTACTGGAACAAGAGGGGTAGCAGATGCTTCAGAAAGCTTTCATTGTTTATTATTTAATATTTACCTAGCTGTATCCAACTGGAAAATTCATTTACTATAGAATTCGAGGAAGTGGCTTCAGTGACAAATTTTTGTAGTGAAAGGAGTGTTCTTAAATAGGCTTCCCTTCCACCATACCTACAGTATTTATTTCCCAACACAAAAGCACCAGACCAATCCAAACCTATATCAAGGGCACAGAAACTCACTCAGCATGTAACTGACAGCTCATAACCACTGATGTTATCCCCATCAGAACATGACAAAGCATAATAGTAGAAGCTTGTTGTTTCCCTTTTAGCAACCAATGGCACAGCACACTCCTTAGCTCTGAACGTAAGAATTTACTATTCTTTTTTTTCTTCTTATAGAATTGTCTTATATCTATTCCAGATGACATTTTCTTATCCATTTTTACCTCTCAGTGCCTATTATTTTTGGTAGTTTTTCATTCCCACAAGAAATTTAATCTAAAACTAAAAAGTTATTGTGTAACCTACAGGTTACTCTACAACTCATTCTTGACATTCTTCCAACTCTCCACTCCTCCCTTTTCCACCTTTTCTTTGGCATACAGGGAGCAGTTTAAAGAAGAGTGTTTAACAGTGAAATCTATCTGCAGACCAAAGAAAAACAGCCACAAGTAGAAGAAAGAATACGAAAAGGTGAAGCTCAGACTGTGCGTGAAAAGTAAGCTATACCAAGCCCTACTTCAGTCACTCTTCTTGTTTCAAACAATATGCATGCATGCAAGAGAAAGATATTATTACAAAAATATTAGGTATGGCTTCCAAAAGAGTTCTAACACGACAGAAAACGTAATTATGTACTTGGGAACATATATGCTGTGCTCTGAAAATACCAAGGAGATTACTAGTTGACTAGTACTTCAGAGCTCAGTAAAATAAACTTCAGTCTGCAGTCAGAGAACTTGCAATGGTTTTCAACAGACAGGACAACACATATTCAGTATGCTCTGCTTTCAATTTGGTTCTTTTCATCGAGATGCTACATGGATGTATTTTGTAGTTTAATTCTTTACCATAACATGTTACTGGAAACATTGATGCTCCTGTCAAAAAAAAAAAAAATTAACAAAGACCAAACATACTGCACTACCCACATCCTCCATTATTTCTCCAAGAAATCTTCATAGCACACATACAGAATTCCACAGCATCCAAACAAGTATTTATATCTGCTGTTGGCGCCATCATACAGTAGACACATTCTCTGTATTTCCATCAGTAAAAGATGTTGAATATTTACCCCATATAAATCATCAACAGAAATCACATGCTAAATTGTGTCAGAAATTTGGTATTTGTGCAGCTAATACACATGTCCTCAGCTCTTGACCCAGAACCTCTGTTCTCCTTTTTCACGGTACTACAACTGGAGCAAGTAGTGTAGCCCAGCACAGGCAAAACTGTTGTGTGAATGCTGAGGACTCAACATCCCCCACTATTCGCATCTAAAGATGCTTTACTTAGGCTAGATCTAACCTGGTGCTGCGGACCTGAAGCTTACTAGTGACTGGCACATTCCTGAAACACAGCGTCTATTGTCAATTGTCTTCAGCCAGAAGAAATCCTGTGCAGTCTAACTAAGCTTAGCCAGTAAGAGAAATACAGGAAATTCACTTCAGAAGCACACACTCCCAAGTAACCTAAAGCAGACCTACCCAGAGTTCAGAGATGGAAGACCAGAGATAAGTAATGCCCCTGAAGCGTTTACAGAAGTGCTCCTCAGCACAGCTGCTTCTCCAGAGCTGCTCTGTTGTGCCACACTACTCACTACGCACAGGAAGGTCTCTTGTACTGGAGAAACACATCCCCAGTCCCAGCCCGCACTGCTCTGCACTGGTGCGTGTCACCGCGGTGCCCAGGCACTGCCGGCACCGCACAGCACAGCCGTGGGTCCCCACGTGCCCCCTGCGGGACCACTGCTCGCCTGGTCCCCAGCCCCGCAGGCAGGAGCAGAGCAGGGCCCCTGGAGGAGACAGAACATCCACAGTTCCTTGACGTTTGAAGCAGGCATACATTTTCAACTGCTTTAGAAACAAGACACATCTAAACAACTGTTCCAGCTGTATCTCAAATCCACCCCTAATTTGGCTCCTAAACTGCAGTAAGTTTTCAAAACTATTAATTCATCCAAAAGGGAGGCAGATAAATGACAGTACTTCAAATGCATACATTAACTATTCATACAGCATAATAATTTAAAAAATAAAAAACTGAACTTAATTACATTGCCCCAAATGACAATTACACTGTCAACAGTCTGCTGCTTATAATTCTTTGTGTGACTGTATTTGTTTAGCAAACAGATATTTAATCTTATTCTACCATTTACACTAACCATAGATCCTTAAGGAAAAAAATCCTATTAATTCTGTCACTCCCAGGATTTGCTCAAAGCATAGTTCAACAAAAATATATTCCCCCCTAATATACTGCATTGTGGCATCTCTTGCCAATGTTTCCCAAACCTGCTATAAGTGTTTCTATTATAGTAGCCAGGATTACTGCATCTTGTAGCTTCCCAGAGATTCCAACAATAAGAATCAGCAGAATTTTTCTGGGTGACACTCAGGTGAAGGTTACCAGAAAAATCTTTTGCTAGTGTAGGGAAGGAAATTATAAAGGCCCTTGCTGACTGTGCAATCAGCTAACACTAGCCACCAGTTATCACTCCTTCATTTTGTGCCGAATAGTTGCCACAGATCGAATACAGACGTAAGAATTTTTACTTTCTGCCAGCTGCTAGGGATCCCCATTTCAAGTGTCAAATACAAACAGCACATTGCATACTGCATGGCACAGCCATTCCCTTCTCTAGCCGATGATCTGCCGCTGTGCCCCAAGGCAGAGAATCAGATTACCAATTGAGTAACCTGCATGGTGTGCTGACTTTACTAATCCAATCCAACATACCTTTACAAAAGTTACAAACTCAAGTACTTCATTCAATACTTTAATTTTAAAATGACATAACTGTCATTAAGCAATATTTACCTGCTTCTTCTTTAATAAATGACAAATCTTCTTCTGGGTATGGGACTGATGGTTGCAACACTGAGCAATCTTCAGAGTTCTCTTCAGTATTAGGTGGTATATTATAAATAAATCTCTTTGCAGTTTGGTTTTTCCTTCTTGCTTTTCCAGGTTCTTGAACTGATTGTCCCTGTGCACCCATGTCATTCCAGACAAAAACTTTTCCCTCACCTTGAGATTCATTTTCAGCCATTTCAGGTGAGCTGTCCTGGACCCAACTGCAGTCATTCATTTGGTAGCTTTCCATTTGGCCCTCATCAATAGGGTAGGGATCATTCTCAGTTTTTATGCTACTTGCCAAGTTGGTAAGGTTTCGTGTTGCCCAGAAGCTAGCAACTTTTTGATCCCTTGGAGATAAACCATCCCTACTAACAGATCTTCTGTTGTAATCCACTACAACAGTCTCTGGAGCTTCTGATTTTATACTTATGTTTAAGGCATCTTTAATGAAGTTGCGGCAGGACTGAACAACCTCCGTCATCTGAAGGTAGCTGGCCACCGACATCACTTCAATGGCGTTTTGGCTCGTAAGCACGAGGTTACCAGAATATAAGAAGTCCAAGATGACAGAAAAACCTTGAACAGCAACAACGTCTAAATAGGTAACAGTGGTTTGGTTACGGCTTTCTTTGTTTGTAAAACAATACAGAGTCTTAAAGAAGCGGCTGCCTGCAACCAGGATGTTCTTGTGAGCTCTGAAGACCCTCCCACTCACCACAATATTAACATCACAAAGAATGCCTTTCTTCCTCTGCTCGTTGAGCTCTTGCAGGAGCTGATAGCAGTAAGAGTTCTCATTTGGCCTGCTGTTAAAATCACAGTATCCTTCATTATTCAGTTCTGATGGTAACTCTGCCTCCTGCAATTAAAAAAACCCACAAACATAATTAGCTCTTAATGAATGCTCTCCTTAGTTCTTCAGCATTATAATAAGGATATGAAAATAAACTAAAGAAAATAATTTTAATCAAACTATTTTTTTGTTATTTATGTTCTTGGTCACAAAAGCAGACAGGAATATATAATTAACAAGATATTTCTGAAAACTAAAAATCATGCTCTCATTCTGCACCTTCCACCCCCAAGTTTGTTTCAAACAGAACTAGTAGATTTGCCTTCAGGGCAAGGGAAGGGAAATTTCAGCCAAAAGTAAGGAAATATACAGTTGAGTGTGAAGTACTTGTTATTCCTAACCCACACACATTAAAGATTCAGGAGACTCTCTTTCCAACATTTAACTAGATGATTCTTACATATCCAACCCCTTATTCTTCCCCAGAAATCTCCACTTAATTAAGCAGAATCCTGATAAGTGATTCAACATTTTCTTCATGATGACATACGAATACATAGATTAGGTCTGTATGTCTCAATCTGTCTTGAATGTTTTAAAGAAAACATATTTCTTAAGTAGATATAACAGCAAATATATTTCTTACACAGTTCTAAAAATTAAGCATTTATACTTTGTTTTTTTAACTGTAGCAGGTTTAGGATTAAACAGTGTATCACATGACAAGCAGACAAAATACTGCAGATGACAAAAAACCCTAAACTTAAAGCTTCCATTACAATACTCAACTAAGACGTTCTTGAAATAAGCTTCACAAACTTTCCAGTAGCAACACTGGCACATACTTATTACACACACACAACCTTTTTTAATCTGTGATCTCAAACATGCCTTCAATATTTTGCTAAAATCTGGTATTTTCAGACAATCCAACACCAAGAAATAATTCATTATTAAAGGTTAGTTCAGGCAGGGAGAGGTCAAGAGATCTGAACTGGATTTTAGAGCACATAGAAGACTTCTAACTCATGTTTAGAGAATGATTCAGAGATGCTACAAAGCAGCAGCTAGGAGAAAGCAGAAAACACAGACTGGCATATTTGAGACCATACTTATATGGGCTGACATATGTTGCCATCAAGAGCAGCAACAACGACAGTCTGTTTCATACTAGATCTCCAAGATTCTCTCTTCTTCCCTAGCAAACGAGGAAAGTTCAAAACTGGATAGCTCCAAGCAAAATCATTATTTTCTTCTCTCATCATCTAAAACACCTCACTGATTAGAGAGCTGGACATGTTAAAGTTCAACATTACACATCAAAATCAGCATTAAGAAAGTAATGTTAGCACTGTCATGAGCCCATAATCCATGCTGGGGCTAAAACACACATTGCAGGAAAGTACTACCCTTAATTTGGGACCATGGCAGAAACCAGCTACATATATTTAAAAAGTCACTTTCCACCACACAGGAATTAGTGGATTAAATCAGTACTCACCTCAATTTATAATCCCAGTGTGGATCACTGGAATGACAACTGAGGCTGTAACTACATCTAAAATGGTATTTACATCTATAAGCAGCAAATAAGGCCCAGTACAACCAAAACAGAAACTGTGCCATTTCAGCATCTCCTGCAGAAAAATTTCAGTTTGCTGTCACATTCAAGCTGCTTCTGAATCTCTACCCTTCTCAGAAAAACACTTCATTGAAGAAGAAGAAATAAAAGCAATTAGGCTTTTATGTGAAAACAAGCAATAGATCTTTGCCCAACCTCATCTTAACTTTTTCTGACACACCCCAACTACTCCCTCAGTTTGCTCCAAATGTGGGACAGCTAAGTCTGTCACTCTGAGTTCTCAGTGGATTTTGGTTCTGGACTAGCTTCCTGTCACTTCAGCAATGGAGCACTGCATAGTTTAAAAACACCAATTACACTTACACTGGATTAGATAAGATGAAAATTATGGTACCCTAAAGTGTTGTCACACTTGTCAATCATCAGTGACTTGCACCTCACACAGTAAACGTTAGGTAGATGCTATGATAGCCCCTGATTTCATTCTCTGAGAACACATTAAGCACTGCATAAAATTTAAAAAACAACCTGCAGCAGTTCTTTTCTTTTGACAAATGTCTGATTAAATAATAGAGATAGAGTACATTTTAACTGAGCTTAAACAGTTCTAAAACTAACTGCAGCACTAAAAAACAACTGTTTTACTGCTGGTATGGTACAACAGTTAACCCTAGTGCCACAGCTCAAATAAAGTCCTGACATCTGAACAGTTATCAAGTCTATGTACACCAAGTGTGACAAGTAGAATTGACATTTATTATGAGAAAAATGAATAAAATAATATTACTTAGAGAGACTTAGACATTGATACAGAAAAAGAACAGTATAGATCAACAGGAGGCGAGGTGCAGAAAATAATTGCAAGAAAAAGTACATTTGCAAACTTCTGTTACTTACATGACACATCATTAGGGTTCTGTTTTTCTAATGAGAACAACAAACTAATGATATTTACTTAGATGTCAGTTATATTTTCAGAATACAGACCCATATTCTCGTCAACTAAGTTACCTCAACACCAAACCACCTTATCCTTTAATAAAACCTAGTAAGAAATAAAAGATAAAAATCACCACAATTTCGTTTCAATTTGTGGAATCTATAGTGTTCTAAGTCAAAACCTTCTCTCCGTGGGTGACATTAAGAAGTTCTGTAACAGAACAGAGACTGATCAAGGAAACTAATATTGTGCTCAGTTTCAAACAGACTTTTCTGAATACACAAAAGATAAATTACTATTTTATATGTATAATTCATTAATTAAACTTGCCCAAAAGCTAACAGGAGCAGAAACAGATGATCAAAAACTCCTACTAGAAGTTTAGTTTGTTAAGTTTTCTTTCTCCTACTGTTCCATCAGCATACTCTGTCCCTGGGAGGAAGAACAGCAAGGGCAGGAAGAATTAAAAGAAAACCCAAACCAATCTAACCACAGATTCTATCCCAGCTGCACGTACATGAAAAGCAGTTATGCCACATTCTTTTAATCCCTTCCCCACTACCACATCTTGCTCTACAGCAGTTCCCCATGCCCCCAAATTAATTCTTACCCTGGTAAATGGATCTTCCAACAAAGTAAGCTATCAGTAGCTTCTGAAGCATGTGCAGCTACAGGGGAAAATGATCTCAAAATATGGTCCCATCAGCTGCACACGATGCTCCACTGCCATTGTACACACACAGCATCGCTCACAGACAACTCAGCAATTTCAAATTGTTCCATTAATTGCCTAATATTGAACTGATTAGTTTGAGGTTTGGTAAAAACACTACATGAAAATACAGTAAGTGACAGTCTTTACTGAGGCCTGACTTCCTCCTCGACTTCTTTGCTCTGCTAAGAGTAAGTCAAGAAGTTAACTTAGAACACTAATGTAACTCTTACATCTGAAGCATGACTTCCATTCATCACTGCTCATATAATGCAAACAATTCCAGTTCACATGGAAAAAATAACACATCAAAGGTCTTCTTCCTTTTGGAGAGCTTCTGCTTTAAACCAACATGCCTGTTAGGCTGGAGAAAGCTTTTCCGGCAGTATTTCCAAAGCATAGCTTTAAATTATGTCCAGAGAGAAAATGTTTTAAGAAGATGATTTGAGAGGAGGAACCCCCAGCAGCCAACAAATCTGCATCTTATGGACACAAATTCATCAAAGAATTAAAATATTTTGCCATGATTTCCCAGTAAACATTCATTTCTTAATATTCTTGCAACACAATAGTCTGTTTACTAAAAAAACAAAGGTAGTTTCAAGCTGATGATAGATTTCCTCAAGCTTTAATATGGAAAAAAAATTTTAAAAACTAGAATAGAAGAAGATTCAAGGCTTTGGTCTTAGAAAGAAGCATCAGCTGACAGCTCAGTACCCTTGAATTACAGCAGCTGCAACCACTTGTGATGTATTTTGGCATTCCAAATTAAATGTATCCTAAAAATAAACTGAAATCATCATTCATTTCTTCATGAGCGTAATATCCAACAGACCTATAGAAATTTCCACTGCTTTACTGTCTTAACACCTACAATTTCCTTTCTGCGCTTGAGTGGTGGCACTATGCCATATGTTTATTAGCAGCTGCTAAACATGCCCTGCAGTTGAGGCTTGTCAAGCCCATAATACATGTGTGCTGTCTCTAACACAAAGGCTGAAAGATCCCTCCCAAGTTTCATTAAATCTAAACGGCTTTGCTGCCTCATTATGTATGTTGGAAATACGGTCAGGGTACAAATTACCTACTTTTGTTCCAAGTATCTGGTATCACGGCATTTAGAAAAAAATTGGGCTATTGTTTTGGTATTAATTTAAACATATGCATCAAAAGAAATTAAAGTGCCATTAAGAGTATGAAAGGATACGGAAATTAAACATAGAAGGGAAAGGAAACAGAGATTCTTAATCAGGTTTTTGATAAAGCAACTGTAACGTGAAAGTGCACCACAAAGAAAACTACACTGACTCCTGAAAAACTGCAATTCCTTCCCTCATGAGAAGTTTTTAACTGAAACATAATTGCAGTGAGATGCACATAGCACTGTTTTCCACTCAAAAAAATCTCTGTACAGCTACCTTTGTCCCAACCTTATCCTTAACATAGTGCAGAAGAACCACTGACTCATCTATCCTACTGTTTCATTTATTATTACAGTTACTACAAATATTTTTTCTTAAACTATCAGTGGTATAAAAGCAGAGACTCATTTTTACAAATATTCCCATGCCAATGAAAGGTCTTCAAATAAACACTTACAGTCTTCAAATACATACTTACATTAACTTGTAGGCTACTGTGAAAACAAGCCAATATTCTGTCCTCCCTTCCACCCTCCCAGTATTTAACAGCTTTACAACAGACTGAGTATAAGAGGACAGAAAGAAAAAAAAATAGTAAACTGAGCAGGGAAAAAATGCTTGGAATAGCTTTTATTTAAATACAGCTAAAACAGAGTGAGAAGCTTCCAAGGGTGGCAGGGATTAGCAGCATCCACTAACACAGGAGGCTACACAGTGACAGAACATACGTCTACAGAGCAATCATTCACAACTCTAAGTTAGAAACTAGGCAACAAGACGGTAAGGAATATGCTGCAATAGCATTATGCAAAACTGGAACATTTTCAAAGATATGAAGAGGTAACAGAAACTAAGAATGAAAGTTCCTTAGTTAGAAACAACTAATTGAAAGCAAGTTTGGCTAAAACGCTGCAGAGTGAGTAGCAAACCCCAGAAGACTGGAGAAAACTGGTAAGATGACCTACTACCACGAAACATCTGTAACAGTAGCTGCTATAAAACTACACTCACTGAAAAGGTAGCATTAATCACCTTGAAGGTGAATGCTGCATTTGTAAATCCAAAAATAATATTTTGGATAACCGGTATTTGTGCACCATAAGGTTTCCCTTGCAGTCCTGCAATAGGTTTACATAAAACTTGCATACATTTTCCAAGCAGTTCTACGAAAACTGTAGTTCACCTAACGTTTTATCAGGCATCCTGTAATCCTGATATCCTGCCCGAACATTTGACTAGCAGCTCTTGTCCAAGGTACCCCGAGCTCCTTAGAGTGCTCAAGCAATAACCTCAGTCTCACTATCGCATTATATTTCAAACTCCAAATAAAGCTATCCAACCAAGGTGGGTGTTTTAATTAAAACTGAATTCTAAATGCAGAAAAACTGAGTGACTAATCAATTAATTCCGGCTAACAGCCAAACAATTCAAGGACTAGCCTACCCTACAGCAACGCTAGCTAATGCCCGCAGGCAAGTTTAACGCCAGCGAGGCGACCGAGAGAACTTAAGCAGAGCAGGCATCCCTAGCAGAAAAGGCTGCAGAAGGCTGGGGATTCAACACAAGCATTCTTTGGGGGCTTTTCATCTACATATATTCTGGGGCAAACCCTGCCTCATTCGCAAAAGCAGCCAAGAAACACAGTGATTTGAAGTTCAGCGGGGAACGTGAAGAGTTTCACTACTCCTATAGCGTTAGAGGAGCGCTGGCATAGTAACACGGCTTTCAGGAAACCACATGTTTATCTCAAACACACACCAAGCGACTGCAGACTTCTTGCTCAGCTACTCAGTCAAAAGCAATGCAATCGAGAAAAAAAGATTTCAACGCGAAGAACTTGAGTACACGGAGTTATCCGATTAGTGAACCGGGGCCACACCGCTAAGCACGGCAGAGCGATTCCAATTTCACGCCGCCGAGTCCCCATTTCACAAGCGGTCGCTGGCCGGACACTGCCCTCCCTCCGCCTGTACCGCAGGAGGAAGTTGTAACGAGCGTATTTAAATCAGTGCTGTGACACTGGGATTCGTACGCAACTTTTTTCCCACATCGCCGGTTTATCTTCACGAGATAAACAGACGAACTAATGAAAGCGGCACCCGCCAGCGCCAGACGGATAACGGGAACGGAGTACAGCCACAAACAACAGCTCGTGCTGTGCTTGTGTGCCTGCCCACATCCAGCGGGAGAGTCACCCCAAATCCCGAGGATCTCGCTCCGGACACGGCAAGCGAGAGCAGCGCGGCGTGTCCAGCCCGCCGGGCAACAACTACCACGAGCAGCCATTTGAAGAAGTTCACACACGTGGGCACAGGAAAACCTCACCGATGCGAAAGGGGAGGCCGGGATTGCCCCTCCCTCCCTCCGGCCCCACCGCCCCCTCCCCGTCCCGTGCCGTACCTGCTCGGTGCTGCCGGGCTCGTTGAGGCGATGCTCGGCGGACAGGTGGTGCCGCAGGAGCAGGGTGCGCTTGTAGTTGCGGGTGCCCTTGCAGAGCTCATCGTGCCCCCCCGGCAGAGGCGCGCCGGACATGATCAGCTCGGGGGGCGCGGCGGCAGCGGCGGCCGCGGTGCACCAGGCGCAGGACATGAGGCCGGTCTCCTGGCAGTAGTAGAGCCACGGGAACTCCTTGAGCCAGGAGCCCTGGAAGGACATGTGCAGCTTCTGCAGCAGGGACTTGGGCCTGGCCAGCGGGAAGTGCCGGATGCTCTCCCCCTCGCCGCTGCCCTCCGCCTCATCCCCGCCGTCGCCCCCCGACCGCCGGCTGCTGCTGCAGCTGCCGCCCTCGGCGCCGCTGCCGTCCCCCAGGCTGCCCCCTTCGCCGTCCTCCTCGTCGTCGCTGCTGTCACTCAGCGAGCCCCCGTCCTGGACCAGCTCCTTGCCCTCCAGCAGCCCCTCCGTCTCCAGTCCCTCCGCGCCCTCCAGCTCCATCTCCTCGTCCGCCCCCCGCCCATTGAAGTGCTTCCGCGGCCAGGCCGCGGCCTCGCAGCCATTGTTGGCGGCGGGGTGGGCGGCCAGGAGCCCCCCGCCGCCGCGGAAGGCCAGAGTCCGGCGGTTCCTCTCGGCGAACATGGGGCCGGCGGCGGCGGCGGGGGGCGACGCCGCGTCCTGGGGCAGCAGCAGCTCCTTCTCCTCGGCGGTGGTGGCCTCCAGCTCCTCGGCCTCCAGCCCCTCCAGCTCCGCCTCCTCGTCCGCCCCGCGGCCGTTCAG
>VZRR01000322.1:524660-615957 GCA_013398015.1 Oreocharis arfaki
AAGGCGCGAGGCGCGGCGCGCGCGGTAACGCCGCGGGGCGGCAGCGGCGGCGGGAGCGCCATGGGCCGGTGCTGTGCGGTGACCCCGCCGGGCTGCACAGAGTCACGGAAAGGGACAGCTTGGGCGGGACCACAGTGGGTCATGCGGTCCAACCTCCCTGCTCAAGCACGGTCAGCCTGGAGTCCATGGCTCACGATTGCTTCCAGGCGGTTCTTGAATGACAGGGAAACTCCACGGTCTCTCTGGACGACCTGGTCACTACACCGTCACTTGCTCAGTTCTCCCTCACGCCCAGTGTGGGGGGAAACAGAATAGGAAAAGCAAGGAACCTCGTAGGTCAAGTTACAGAATCACTCAGTATGTGAAAAAATAAGAGAGAACGAAACCAGAACAAATGCTACGCAGTCACTGTCCACTCTCCAAGGGTTTGCCAGTTCCCAAGAAAAAGATGGTTATTTTCCCTAACCACTCTGCTCCGTGCTCTGCCCTGGAGCACAGTGTTATGCAGCATGGAGTACTGCTGTCCTTGGTTTAGCTGTGTCACCTCCCCCCCTATTTGGCACCCCCAGTCTGTTCGCTGGGGCAACAGAGTAAGAAACAGGAGCTGTGCCGGCACTGTTGAGCAGTCACAGCCCATCCACGCGCTATGAAGAACATTTAGCCAGATCCAGTACTACAGGTAACAAAGTACCTCAGAGAGGGACGGTGAGGGAGTCTTCCAGCTGAAGAAGTGCAGCGTTGTCAGTGTCGTGTAATGCTCATACATATATTCAGTAGTAAAAAGATGCACCCTCCTGTGTCTTGGCCTGGAAATACGCAGGGGTCTGGGACAGCTGACCTTAAGCTTTTGAGAAGACTTTGCAAGAATACTGTAAAAATTCTACAAATTCCTCCTTCCAAAGAATTGATTAGGAAAAGGAGATATTTGGTATAAAATTAATTTGTATTCTGGGAAAATTAAGAAAGCCTTCCCAAAATTCTATGGGGAGGGGTGAGGAGAGTCAGTTGTGGAGAAACAGAGAAAGTGTAAAAGGCAGTATCAGATTTCCAGGAGAGGAGCAAAAATGTTTTAAATCTAGGAAAGGGGACAGAGGAATGACGGGAGATGAAAGAATTTTTAAATTTGCCGTGCCTCACTGGGGCACAGGGTGGAGGTAATGATTCAGGTCTGGGTCCATTGAAGCAAAGGGTTCCCATGATACAGCCTCCATGCAACACAAAGCAGACCTGCACTTCATAAAGTTTTAGGTTTTGTGATGTATCCATAATTTTGCATTCCTGTGGTACTTGATTCTCACCTGTCGGCATTTGTCAGCTAACTCAGCCCTTACCTCCGTTAGAATTTCTTACCCGTTTTATATTGTTTTCAAAGGAATATTTCGTGGTGTAGATTCTTCCTCACTGTATGTTTAAATCAGTGCAGATTGCAGTAAGTGTATACAGAAAGTTTGCAGGAAGAATCCCTGCTGGGATTCACATTTACTGCAGACTGCTTGTGATCTCCGGGAACATTAAGTGAACCCTGGGCTGGTCTGTTAAAAACCTACTCTGTGGCCATCCAGGTGTGACCTGCCAAATACATAGGAGGAATGGTAGGACAACGAGCTGTAGGGCTTCTGTTCTAAGTGCAAGTAGGTGCTGCTTGATTGCAGCAGGTAATCTCGAGTGGTAACAAATCGATACAGAATCATAAAATGATTTAGATTGGAGGAAGCCTCTGGAGTTCACTCAGTTCAAAGCAGGGCCAACCTTAGTGTTACAGTAAGTTTCTCAGGGACACCCTCTCAGACTCTCCCAGAGTGTTGACCTTTTGCAATAGCTCCTCCGAAATGGTCTCATCATGCCTGTGTTGTCATTTCACTATGAGGGGTTCCTCCACTGTGCAGTGCTCTCAGAAAAGAGAACATAACTGAATCATTGTTGCTAATTCAATTGTTCTATAATGGCTCTGCCACACTAGAATCAAGATTGCATTGGTCTATTTATTAATTACATTTCACTGAGTGTCTTCACAGACACAGGTCTCCCTAGGTAATCTTAACTTTTGCGTGACGCTCTTTTTGTTGCCCAGTAATTTGCAAAAATGTGCAAACCAATTAATCTTCATGGCAGAAATTCTTGTTTTCAGACTGCTTTGTTGCAAATGCAGTTTTCTGTTGTGCTCATAGTAGGACAAAATATTTCAAAAAGCATCCTGAGATGCTGTAGCAAAAATGCATTTATTTTATAACAACATTGCAGTTTCTTCTTCAACTTTTCAGTTCCCCTGTCAAACCCACATGCTACTAAGGCTCACAATTAAAAAATAACCATTGACGTACACCTCCTGGTAATTTTTTAACATACCTTTTTCATCCACAGTCCCTTGAGAGTCAGTAGTGTTTACTGTCTAAGTTCATACATTTGGACAACAGCCAGGATATCTTTGCTTTTCCACTCATTGATAGGACAGTGTAGGTAAGAAATCTTTAGAGGTTAACTGTCCTAATACCGTAGGTGGAAAATGCCATTTTATTCAGCTGAAATCTAATTCTCCAGACACAACGTGGAGCTTTCTTAGCTTATGTCTCTGATACTCCTTTGGTTCTTTCTGCTTCTTTCTCCTGTGTTACAGAAAGGTGTAGAAATCTTCCACTGTTCATTTGGAAAGAATCATAAACTGATTCAGCTTCCCGCAAATGAAAAGCCAGTGCTTCACACAAGACAACAGAATTAATAATTGATACCTCAGTGCTATATACACTACTGCAGTGTGGCATTTTGCTCCAAATCTAGAAAAATCCAAGTATAACTATGCAACTGCCAGTCTCTGGTAGTACTTTGTGCAGGGGACACAGTCTAGGAAGGCAGTACTTGTTACTTATTCGTGCTTTGTCCAGTATTAAAAAAAAATAAAGGGTCATAATGCTGTGAAAAGGGAGTGAGCATCACATGAAATCCTGTTGATCGCTCCAGCTGTATATATATCTGGGGAGAATGGTTTATAAAACTCTTTTGCTGGTGAGTATAATCACTAATGTATTTCATATTTAATACTATTTAAAGCTCATTCTACCAAAACTTTTAAATGTGTGTTTGTATATTCTGCTGAGTTAGGTTTTCAGTGAATAAATTGCAAGCTCCCACACAAAAGCGTAGGATCTTTTGCTTTTAGATGATAAAACCTGTTGTGCAAGACTCTGAGGATTGAATTCTCACACTTGCATGATTGATGTCTGTGTGTTATATGTAGAATCATAGAATGGTTTTGTTGAAAGGACCTTCAGTATCACAGAGTTCCAAGCCCCCCACCATGGCGAGTGAGCTTGTGACACACATCCAGTGTCTCCTTTGGTTGCAGCTGAGGAGAGTAATTAAAGCCTGATCTAACTCTTACAGAAATGAGTGAGAAATAGATCATGCCATGAGAAACATCATGCCATTCCAGTGTGTACCAATCATAAGCATTTTCAACAAAATGCTACTGATGATAATAGCACATTATAACTGGAATGATTTCTGTCCTGAAATTCCTGCTGTGACCTAAGAAACACTTTCACGATGAGGCTGACTCTTCCAAGATAGCTTCTGAAACCGATGGATTGTGGTCCTAACCCTAGAGTACATCTCTGCCTTGGATATTCAGTAAGGAAGATTCAAGATTTCTTTCAAAGAACTTTCAAGGCTCACTAATACGATTTTTGTGTTATTGAAATCTATATTCCTGGACATGTGAAAGTTTCAGTTCAAATACTCCTGCATATTGAGGGATTTTGGAAGCTGGAAGTTCACTGACAGGAGAGAAGGCACTCTTGTCTCTCAAACAATAGCACTTCTCTGCTGTGGGGATCACACAGGACAGTGAATGTATTGGAATTGGAGTCTTATTACCAGGGCAGGAGCAAGTGCACATTTTTCCTCATATCCCCAAAGAGGAAGAATAGATCATAGCAGAAAATAAATAGTAATAATAAGCTCTCACTGTGTAGTTTGAACTGTGCTGCTCCACAGAACAAGTCTTAGGAAGAGAATACAACGATCGAAGCTAATGAGGAAGAAGTCAGAAGCCTTGATGCCGTCCTTAGTCTGCAGTTCTGCTTATGCTGTGTGCTCAGGTGCCACTGAAGTACACATACCAAAGTAGATTTTGATGGCACATGTTCAGCTGCCTAGGGAGCGCTGAATGCCTTGGGAAGACTTGTGTGTGCTGGAATTTCATTGTTGTCCAACCTGGCACAGGCATATCTGGTCATTTTGCAATCCTTGTTTCCAGATTACCATTGAAGAAGACTTGAAAGTGTAATTTCTAATAGTAGAAACTCTCACAGTGGTAGTGTCAACAGAATGTTTGGACTAAATTGGCAGCTGTTTCTGAGATAAACTGAATTCAAATTGAGCTTGTGCAACAATTCCTCTTGGAATTACTTTGTAAGTGATATGTGGAAAAGTAAATCACAACCTTTTTCAGGTTAATTACTAATTTTGTACAATCACATGCTGTGGCATGTGAAGGAAGGTTAAGAAAGTATTATGAATGAAAACTAATCATCCACTGTCTGGTACCTGTTCCCTTGCACGCTCTTAGTACCCAACGAATATGAGATAATGTGCCTTAACTTAGCCCATGGTGGAAGAATTTTCAGTGTAATTGCATTAACTTTGTATTTGCTGAAGAATAAAACATACACGTGGGCAGGTGTTGTGGTGTAAGATGTTATAACTTGTGCTTACTAATAAAGCTCTGGACAAAGAGTGTGTTCCGGGTGGAACTGTGCCACTTGAAGGTTTTGCCGGTTTGTACCCACACACTTCCCCTCCGATGCTGCAGTTACTGCTGCCGTAGCTCAGCTGGTAAAAAGGCTTGTTTAAGAGCACTTTCATTTGCTTCAGGCGAAGCGAGCAGGTTGCTTTAAACCCTCTTTGTTGACTAATCCATCTGACTTGTTGGAAGCGCACGAGGGAGCGCTCACTTAATTCCTTGTGCCAACAGGGCTGCGGGGGTGGAAACTCTCGGCAGAGGAGAGGTAAGAAACAACTGGAAGAATGATAATGTCGCCGAGCAGCCGGCACACCTGTCTGCAAGCTGAGTGCCAGCGCATGACTTACTCCTGTCTGCGCCGTGGCTGTTGTAGCTCTTCCAAACTGGTCTGTGCCTTTTCTGCTATGCATTCCTGGCTTAAATCTCTTTTATTCTAAGTACTCTTATGCCACTCTGGCAATACAAAACAATTTGAAAACATCCGGAGGTGTTAAAGCCACCTTATTCAACAAACTATGTCAGAAAGTCTAATGGGTGAATATCAATGATTAGTCTTGCAAAATTAAATGCATCATTTCCTTATCCTGAACGTGAGCTGTTCCTGTCAAGGATGCCGAATGCACAGGCAGCACCTGGATGCAGGGTGGCAGTGCTGCCCCTCAGCCGAGGGACAGTCTGTCTTGGGGCTGTGTCACACTGATTCTACACTACTGGGGGAAGTTCACATCCAGTGAGGGGGCTCCAGCCTTTACTCCCAGCTTGTATATTTTCTCGTGGTCATGTGAATGACTTCCTCGTACTCTTAAACCTAGAGGGGTCCAGTTGCCCACAGGCCTCTGAGAGGAGTTTTGTCTGCCTGGCTGTGAAGAGCTGTCCTTACCAGCCTCTTTCCAGGTGTACAGTCTTCTCTAGCTGCATCATCAGCTTGCCTGAAAGGCCCATGGGATGCTTCCCTTCTTTCATGGATCCCCCACGCTGTCTTTTCCTAATCTCTTTAGATTCTATTTTTTTGTATTTTCATGTTGAAGTTCCTAAACATCCTTCAGAAGAGATTGTGCTTTATCCACCACTGTTGTTATTATGACTACTAACTATCACTTCTTTTGGAAAATTCTGCGTAGTCTGGTCTTAATGTTGTAGCTTCATAAGACTGTTTTTTGTTTCTTTTTTCCCATTGTTTTATTCTACACAAGGACAGCACTGCTATTTATTTCAGTCAGTCACCTGCAGCCTAAATGAATAATTTTTTCCAGTGAAGTACTTGAACATGTGTTAACCTCTAGATAGGTATGTTTTCATGTGCTTCCATGAAGAAAGAACGTAGGATTTTGCTTAAAAAAAAATCAATATTTTTCTGAAGTAGGACCGAAAGACCTGATTTGAAGTGTGCTATAGGAGGTTAAAATCTGCTCACTCATTGTGGCCAGCTGTTCAGATGATGAAGGCTTTTTTAAAATTTTATTCCTATGGCTACAGCTATGACCAGTTTAGACTTCTGAAATGCAGGGCATTTCATCTTAGCTTAAACCTCTTTTAAAGTAATTTAGCATGTTTATACCTAAGATTTGTTATTCTCTCTTATTCACAGGTTTCTGTTCCTTTTGTCTGTCTGGGTTAGGTGTCTTTTCTGAATGGTGGTCAGTCCTGAAAGAATCTGGTTTTCAACCTTTGCCTGACTGGATAAATAGTACATTGTTGTTCTTTCATGTCGTGTTTCTTTGGTGGGCCTCCATAGTAGTCCTGTATTTTTCAGTCTGCAGCTTGGATGGATGTGCTTTATCAGGCAGGGAATGAGCTGTCAAAGATACACTCTAATCAGGAAGGGAATGAAGTCCTTCTGGATACTTAAACAGCTGCATTTTCCCTGTGACTTTGATCAGTGCCCCTTCAGTCAGGTTACAGCCTCCTCCTAACACTCTGACTGCTGCCTTTGTGTAATCCAATGTATCCCTCTCTTTTTATCCAACTCTCTAACTCTTGTTTTTCTGGATAATCTTACACATTTTTCCTACTTCTAAATCTGCTAGCAGTACTCTCCATCTTAAGTTACCAATGCTCACAGAAGGCATATATCTCCATTCAGCCTTCCTCATATTAATTACTGAGCTGTTATTAACAGTTTATCATGGGCTGCAGAATCTCAGCTGGGTGGAGTTAGTCCACTCAGTTTTGAACAGGAGTGAAACTTGAAAATTCTGCTTATTAAAATGTCCTTCTTGTAGGACAATGTTTGTGGATTCCTTTCTTGGGAGGAGATAAAGAAACTACACAAACCAATTAATTGTTGGCACACTTTGCTAATCCTGCCATTCTATACAGCAGCCATAATTATAACTGTATTTGCTGGAGGGAATTAAAATGATTCCTTATAATACTGTATATAGGATAGCTTTAATCACTCAGAAAATCAAATTTAAACCAAAATTCCTAAAATTGAGTGAAATCTGCCAGAAAGATGCTAATACCAGGTCAGTAAGGAACAGGTTAGCACTCTTAGTGTTATTACTGCCGAGCTCATTATAGGATGTTGCAATGTCTGCTGTTGCCAATGCCAGACACAGTCATGCAAATATTTTCCTCTGGCAGGCAATGCGCAGGCACGGCTGCAGTGCCACTGCAGCATAACACAGGCAGGGACCAAAGGGAAGAGAAAAGTGAAGAGGATCAACTTTGAAGCAGGTTCCAGGAGAAGGAGGGGGCAGCCCTGGCCGAAGCCACCCTGCTTTGCTTTCGGTAAGAGTTTTCCTCAAGGTTACCACCTGCAGTGTCTCTGAGTTGGCCCTGAGCCCAGACAGCCAAACCCCCAGGAAGATGGGAATGGGCTCAAGACCCTGACACTCAATTTTGTCCTTAGAAAGGTCCCCTGCCCACTTCAGCAGCCATTCCCTGCGCTAATGCTCCCTTTTCTTCTTGTTTTTCCCAAAGCAAGCTAGTGCAAGCAAGAGAAGGACTCCGCAGCGATGCTGGCTGCCTTTGCACTGCCAAAACATTTCTCTCCACACACAGTGCTACAAGGGGTTCCCACATTCAGTGTTGATGACCTTACACCTAATGCATTCCCCTAACTGAATCAGAATCCTAGTAGGAATGCCCATTGATACCTTGGACACACTCTTTAAGGCCTGGGAAGTGTTGTCTGAATATTGGTTGCTGTTCCCTTCACTATGGCATGGACCTGGAGTGTGTCTCAGAAGCATCAGCACCTCGGGTGCCACCATGAAATGTTCTTGCTCAACATCCTTTTTTTCCCTCCTCTTCCTCCTCATTGTAGTATGGGCAAGCAGTTGTCCTAATCTACAACATCTTAACAGCTTTATGTCCTGTGGGGAACATTGTTGCTAAATGGGTGTTTCAGAAAGGCATCTCTTATTTTCACTAGGGACTCCTCCCACATCCCTCCATTTTTACAGTACTGCTAAAGCGTGAACTCTGATGCTTTGTGAAAACCTGGTTTAGTTGAGAAAACTTCAGGCTTACCTCAGGATAACTACTAGGCTTTTCTGGAAGGCGTGAGTGAACTAGAAAAATTTAATTGTTTTTGTAAGCCAGAGAATGGGTGAAGGTATAGTACTACTGAGATTAAATCAAAGTGACTACTTCAAAAAAAGTCTTGCAGACATATCCATGTGTGTGGATTTTCAAAATTACGGTTAGCACCTTTGTAATAATTTGATTTAATCTAGGGAGGCTACATTTTGAAAACCAGGTGCTAATGCTAATGCACTTAGCACAGGTCACCCAACCACATCAACACTCATATCAGCAGCTCCATTGTGTTTTCAAGGGCATGACATAAAGGTATCAGCTCTTGAGTCAGAAGTCTCTGGAAGACAAAAGAGGTCCTCAGAGAAATTACTTTTGAAGAATTTACATGTCCACTGCAGTTTCCTTGGTGTGAATGCACAGACCCACAGCCAGTTCAGTCCACAGCTTCGGACCAATTCTGGGTTTTGTGCTGGTACCCAAAAAGCAACTCATGAAGCCAGCAGTGTTTAATCGTTCCTGGCCAGGAGACTCCTGTGTTGGCAGATCTGTTGTGCTCTATTCTCATATTTCTTGCACCTCTTGGTTAGAGCACAGCTAATGCTATTTCTGCTGGGGATTCTTGGCACCAGGGAAATCCATGTAGTATAGGAAGGTTGTAGCAACTCCCCACAACAGCAGCAGTTTTTAAAGAATGCCTGACAGTTATATCAGTGGGATTTTTGCATTAGGAATACTGATCGAAATTTGGGATCTCAATGTTATTAGGGTACACTATCATTAGGGGACTACTCGCTAGAACAGTGGTCTCAAAATGTGTTGGTAGTGTACCCCATCACCAAAAAATTTTTGAGGATGCATCCCCAATATTATTTGTATTTTTTATTTATAAATTATCTAATGTCATTGTGATATATCACGTACATCAGAAAACATAGACAAAATGAAAATTAAAGAAGGATAAGCTAAAGATAAAATTCATTAATTTATTTATTAATGGTACAGAATGTATTTTCTCGCTGCACCCCAGTGGATTATCTTACACACCCCTTGAGTCTACACATCTCCCTTTCAAAATCAATCATCTAGAAGATGAGCTAAAACTCAAGATGAAAAAACATTACAAAAATGAAGGAAAAAAATATTTACCCCTTAGCCATAAAGTACCTCCCTAATGCAGGTGGTTAAAAACTTTTAAAGCCTGGTCCAAGACTATGGAATTAATTCCCTCAGGAGGTAAGACAACCGCAAACATCATCATCCAAATGTAAACAACGTTCTTTAACCTGCCTTTATGACATAAATACATTGCAACATATACATTAAAGAGAAGCATCCAAATTATCATAGCGAATCATCCTACAAACGTGTCCCCTGGGGCAGAGGAAGAGAGAACAAAGGAGGTGTTGCTTAATGCGCTACTGGAAAGCAATTGGGTGTTGCTGCAATGGGGTGAGAACGTGAATAGACTAGCGTGTGATAGAAAACCGAATCTCTTTCTGTTTCTACTCAATTAAAGAACTACACCAGCGTGAATTAAATGTTCATTTCAGGTCAACAGGCATTATATATTCATTTTTCAATTGGGTACTACTTGTTTTGGATTTTTCTATTGTTTTCTTCCTTGCACGGTGGCATCCTGACTGTAGAACCAAGAGTAAATCCCTATAAATCATTGGCTCTAGCTGTGTCTGGCTGTAAAATAACCTAATTTCTTGAATTCACTTCAAGAGGCTTTCTTGGGTAATATTTCAGTACAGCTGGATTGCTTTGTTGGCACAACTTTAAATATAGATCAACTTTTAAATTGCTTGCTTCCAGAATTGGTTCAAGAAAGTATTCTGAGTTGTAATTCACAGGACAGTGAATCCCAGCCTTCCTGGAGGTACGGTACTGTCTTAACTAAGGGTGACTTTCATTTCATCTTTGCTGCCTGGCTAACTCCCCTAGCTGCCGCGTGAGGTGGGACGAAGCTGGAGTCAAGAATTTCTCTGCTCCTGTGTCCTTCGCACGAGGGAAGGTACTAGAAAACACAGGTTGCATGCTCCCACCTCGTTTATATACAAGTCATTCATCCAGGATCTGCTTTCCAGATGCATGCAGGAGTGGGAAGAGACTAACTTCATACTTCATCCAATGCTTTCCTGATTATGACAAGAAAGAGGCCTAGGTTTTTGAAGCAATTAGGGCTGGCTAGAATCTTCTGTTCTACATTAGAAAATGAACTTTCTGGGAAAAAATTTGAAATTTTATAGGCAATTTTTTACTTCATCATGCTATCTCTATTTGGCTGGTATTCCTCAGAAACGACATCTCTCACTGCAGCACAGGGTTTCCCCTCTGACTGCCCTGGCTGGTATGTTATGAAAGACGTAGTTTGACCAACTTGCTCTGCCAGTGGGAAAGAATGGGACAACTTTACTTAAAACAACAAAGTCTTTCTAACTGTGGAGTTAGACTGCAATGGAAAATGAAAGTTTAACACTGAGGTGACTGGAAGCAAAGATTTTTGGCATTGTTTCAATGTGTTTTTCTACCGTGATGTTTCCTAATCTGAAGCTTTGGAATTCATGACCTGTGCTTCTCCAGGAAGTACCTTGAAACAGAACCTTTAAAAAGTTGAATACAGCTGTTGATACATTTGAATACAGACGAATAATGATTGGTGAAAAATACAAACAACTTGTTTGACCAGTATAACAATAAATAAAACCATGATAGAATTTATATCTGTTAATGGATTCAGAGAATCACAGGATGGTTTGGGCTGGAAGGGACCTTAAAAATTGTCCAGTTCCAACCCCCCTGCCATGGTCAGGGACGTCTTCCACTAGACCAGGTTGCTCAAACCTCTCATCCAACCTGGCATTGCACATTTCCAGAGATGAGGAGTTCACAACTTCTCTGGGCAACCCTTTCAAGTGTCTCATCACACTCATCATAGCAAAGTGTTTCATGGTATCTGATCTAGAGTTCTTCCAGTTCAAAAATGTTGCCTCTTGTCCTGTAATTTATAGACCCCACTAAAAAGTGTCTCACCAACTTTTTTTTTGTAAGCCACTTCCAAGTATTGAAAGGCCACATTAAGGTCTCCCCAGAACCTTCTCTTTCCCAGGCTGAACAACCCCAGCTCTCTCAGTCTGTCTGCACAGGAGAGGTGCCCCAGCCCTCTGATCATCTTCGTGGCCTCCTCTAAACCCACTTTAACAAATTCATGTCTTGCCTGTTGCTGAAGTCTTATCCTTCATGATTACTAGGTGCTTTTTTCATGTAGGAAATGCAGGAATGTCAACTGTCTTTGGAATCATAAAACAGGAAGAAAAGGAATAATGACACTTCCCAAGTTCCTGAAGGGAGTCTGAATTTAGCTTGACATAAAACAAGATCATCCTTGACAAGTTTTGCACAAATCTATCACTTAACTTTCCTCAGGTATTAAATGCTTCTGAAGCTGATCTGAGTGTGAAATAGGGCATTTTAGTAACATTTCCATAACATGGTGTGCAATAGCTCAGGAAGCATACTAGCAACTTGCCTCTTGTCCACTCTTTTATAAATAATGCATGTTTTGTATCAAAGCCAATATTTTAAATCTACAACAGACATAGAAGGCACAAACAAATGTTCATGTGGGAAAACAAAAATGCAGGATTAGCTCTGTTGGTATGAACTATTTGAATCTTGAATATATTAAACCTTATTTCTGAGCAAGTGTTAACTTTAAAAGTAAAAGGTTAAAGTAAAAAATAAGCTGTGGTATGATGGCAAGTAGACGGAAAGATTTGTGATTAGAAAAAGTATGACTTTCTAGTATTTCTAGAAGTGTGCCTGAAGAAATCAGTGAATATTATTGAGAGTTACCATATTGCTCAAAGGGCTGTTACAGAAACATGTCTTCTTTTTTTTTTTTTTCCCCTGAAATTCTTGGCCAAAACATCACTACTAGCCTTATTTGGTTATATTTCTTGATTTACAAATGTGCTTGATGAATTTTTCTACTCTTTCAAGTGAATTAATTAATTGATGCTTGCGCAATGTTTTCAAGACAGAACTACCTACAATGAACTACAGTAACCCATAAGTGCTGCTGAAAATCTAATCAAAGTTCTATTTTTTATAACCAGTCTGCAAAAGACCCTCAGTTCTAGTAGGATTTTACACAGTGCAGATTTTGCCTCAGGCTTCTGGACATTCAGTGATTGCTGAATGTTCCTGCAAATCTAATATCAGTTTGGCCTTTACCCTCATCTTAAAAGGAAATCATGTTGTCAAGTTATATAGGCAATTAAAAACATACAAAGTTTCCTGCTCTTGTTCCTTCATCTCTCAGCAAAGGTGGTTTTGCACTTACAACCGGGAGGCTTTTGGCTGACGTGTGCAACCCAATAGACACAGATGCAGACTGAGTACCTTGAACTGCAGCTAAGCACAGCTGGTGCTGGAGCTGGAAGCACAGGCACAGAATGTTCTAGTATTTCATGGCCTGGAGAGCGTGTTAAACCAGCAGTGCTCATGGGGAGAAGAGGACTGCAGACCCCTTAGCTACTCCCTGCTCCCCTTCACCTCCAAATACACAGATCCTTGGGCGTTGTTGTTGATGACAATAAATAGCTCTTACTATGGTCCTACTGTTATGTTCAGGAAGAATAAAATTGCAAACTTGAGTGTCCTGTTGCAATTATACATTTAATGGCATGAAGTATGGCTATATATTCACATTACTGAAAACAGGCAAAGACTTAAACAGGCAATGTCTCAGCTGCATTTTGATCCCACTGAATGTGAAGCAACTTCATCACTCAGCATGTGGACTCACAAAGTTACTCTGATGTTATCACTCAATGTCCCAGTTTGTATCATGGGATAAAGCACACATGCAGCCCTTTACATAGTTTACAGCAAGTTTTCAGCTCCATGTCTTTAAAAAGTGACTGATGATTCACCGTAGTACCCACATCTGACTTGCCAGCCTGCCAGGCAGCAGCAGCAGCAACCTGCTCCTGAGCTGGGAAGGTGTTCCTAGTAGCCTCCTCCAATATTAGCTGATTGAATTACATGGTTTTCCTGTAAGTTCTGAAGGTGCTGTTAACTTTGTCAAATTCTCAGGATGGCGGAGCTGCACTTCTCCAAGGTTATGACCCTACACCACAGCTGGGAGTTAGCATGGACAAAAATCTCACAACTCACATCTGGTGTCTTCAATCTGTCACATCACCAGCAAACCCATGTGACTTGCCATCAGAGGTCAGGTATCATTGCTGACACGTCCTCTTCTGGCCCTGGATGTCTGATTTAAATCCTCATGAGATAGCAGGATCGCAACATGCAGGAACAGGTCAGTTTCCGGCCTGGATCCACGTAGGATAGCAGGGAGAATAGAGGTGTGATGAGCTTGCAGAGTATGCCAGCAAACACTGGTGGACTTGGAACCTTCTGCCTCGGGGTCAGCAAGGGTAGACAAGATCTCTCACAACAACTAATATGCTCTAGCTGCTATAAAATCTTCCCCTCCCTTTTTTTTTTTTTCTTCTTTTTTCTTTTTTCTTTTTTTTTTTGCTGTAGGCTCTTGCAAAATGGCTTCAGCACAGCTGGCAAATAATATTTTATCTGTGGCATCCAGCATCTGGTCTCCACTAGGCATGTGTGGTGTGTGGGGTCACAAGCAGAGTGCCACGTCTCTCAAGAAGAGTTTTGGCCATTGAATCAGACCACTTGTGGTTCAACTACTTTCAGATGATACCACAGGCCAGAAAAATTTCTGCATGAAATTCCCCCTCAACATCCTCGTCCTAGAATTTCCTGCAAATAACATGGTGACCTGGGGTAGACAGACTAACTGGTTATAAGCTTTGTGTATCTTACTGCTGTAATTCTTTGTCTTCAGCCTTCTTATTTCACATTCTGGCATCTGTGACACTCCTTAGCATTGACTGGTTTCTGCTTTTCATCTTGCTCACACCTTTGGCTGTTGAATGGAGCTGGAGAAAGTCCAGGCTTCACCCGAGTACCTAATTCTTCAAATCAAATCCATCTTTGCAGGTTTGGTTCTGTCTTTTATTTTTGGCTAATGAAGATAGGGATACCAACATTGCTAACAGTGATGTTTGTTGTCTTCACAAAATTGTTTCTACCTTTCTTCCACTCTTTTCCAAGGTCCTTCTTTTGTTTTCAGTCTTCTGTTGTGCAAATGCATTTTGTTGCATTTTTAACTGTTATTCTCCCTTTTCTGTCTGTTCTTGTTCTGTTTATAGCATATGTCAAAGAATTTGTCCTTTGTATTTTAGTGGTTATCCTGGTCCCATATCCAGCAAAATTCTAGTAACATCTTCAGCAGGCAGAGTCAGTGTAACAGCCTCAGTCTGTCCCCTGCCAGGGATCCTGGCTAAAAGATCCTTGTCAGGAAGTGATTCCTATGTCCCAGCTGCTCCAGTGATTGAGAGACTCCCCAGACACCTTCTCAGTTTTATGGCCATCTCAGTTCAAATGCAAAGATGAACCTGTGTCCTGCGACAGTTTTTCTTCTCCATGAACAAGTCCTCCTACACCTTTCCTATTTTCAGAGTCTTGCCCTTGAAAAAAAACCACTTTATTTTTGCATGTGCATCTGAATCTTTTCTGCCTTGCCTTTATCTTCTTCACCCAGTGGGAAGATAAGTTCTTCCCTTCTCCAAGAATCTGTCATAGGCTGAGCAATTATTCCCTAATCTTCTTTCCTTCCTCTTCAGGGTAGAGTCTTCACAGTTTTCAGTCTTTCTTCCATGCCATTTCCTTTCAGAAATCCCTGAGCTAGACTTTCTTTCAAAATATTTTACTGAAGATATGATTGCATTTTCTTTAGAGTACTCCCTTAAATAAATTTCTCATTTATTCATGTCCTTCTCAATCTTTCAGTTGTTACCATCCGTCATGGGCTGCTTATGTCCACCTTTCTCTTAGCTAGATAATATCTTTTATCCATATATCCCATCTTACATTTCTAACTAGTCTGTCTCCATGACCTGCTCTGATGAAGCTTCTCTGTGTGGTTACATTCCCTCTCTTTTCCTCCCTTCACAGACATTCTCCTGATATAACTCACTCCAGATTTTCTTAAGTCTATTTTATAGGCTCTTGGCACTTGAGTCTTCCTTTATTTTCTATCATTCACATGAGCTCTTCTACATATTTTTAGTTATTTTTTCACAAAACATCTGGCTTCCCTAAAATCTGCATGCTATAACCTGTTTAAATAGTTAGCTGTTTTAGCACTGTTATCCACAGTATACTTGCACAGTGAATCTCCTGCATTTGAAGTAAAATGTTTGCATGATTTGCAAAGGCTTCTACTCTTAAACTTGTAAGCTGTGGTCCATTGTCTACCACTGCCATTATCAGCGTGCTATTTCTGGCAAATACCTTGACTATGACGTTGATTATATGCTCATCAGCTGTGTCATGTTTCTGGATAGAAGAAATCGTAACTTAGAGACAGCAAGTAAATTTTTTCCACATGCAGTCACAGACCAGAAAGCCTCTCTGCAAATTGCATGGTCAAAGTGGGGTCAGCTAGAGCAGGTACCCCAGGACCCCTGGGGTACCCCCAGTGCCTCCCATCACAGCCCTCTGAGCCCAGGTTGTGGCCAAGGGACAAATCTGCATCCATCCCTACAAATACTTTTTCTAGAACCTTACACAACATTGGATTCTGGTCTCACTTGGTAGTAGCAAAATTTTATCTGTTTGCTGTTAATCTGCTTCTTGTAAATTTGTTGGGCTTTTTTCCTCATAATTTCTATACTTGTATTTAGTATTGGTTTTTGTTGTCCTTGTGGGCCTGTCTGGTTGTGGTGAGTGCTCTGCTCCTGACACCAAGGGATCAGGGTTATTTTGCTGGTACCCAGAGTGTCCTAACTGGCATGTGAGACATCCATATGCACTGATGGATAAAGCATGGGGTCTACAGGACAGCCATGCCCTACTGGAGGTATAGATATGGTCAGACAGAATTCTGTAGGACACTCTGAGGGCAGTAAATTACTTATTTTTGCCACTGAATTGAGTCCCTGTCAATAAACCTATGTTTTTTAACCCTTCCCACCTGCTGAAACCACTACAAGCATTTCTTTCCCAAAATAACTGCTTTCCCACACTCTATATTATATTAGTAGTCTACGGTCAGCACACCTAGATTTTCTTTGCGAAGTCTGGACTGGAACTTGGAGATACCAGAACAACCTGCCTGAAGTTTTCGCAGAAAATAATTTTAGTCTTGTAAATATAGCAGCTGTGGGGAGCTGGTTGCTGCTGATCTGAGCCTGTTTCTAGGCTGCAGGCAAGTCTTTATCCTGCTTCTGGCAAAACAATCTTCTTGCCTTGTGAAGCCTCTCCCTAAGCTTTCACTTTTACTCTAGCTGCATATGCTGTTTATCAATCTGTGGTTTGCTAATTTAAACTGCCATTTGTTTATCTCCTTTGTCCTTCAGAATTTGCTCTGGATCTTTTTCCAGACTGCAGTGCACACACGCCTGCTTTGTGGAGAAAAAAAATTAAATCCAGGTTTAAGTCAAGAGCTTTTTTTTTTTTTTTGTCTTGATTCTCTCCTTCATATTGCTACAGATGACACAGATCTTCTGAGGGCACTGAACCAAGAAGTAGCTAATATGTTGCAAATGGCCTAAAAGCATTGACTTTTCTATGTTTATATGTGTGTGTGTGTGTATGTGTGTGTATACCTTAAAGAAATATTACACATACAATATATTTGTTTTTATTCCAAATCCAGTATTTGTAGGTCTGTAGTGTATTTGAGGGTATGTCATGACAAGATCTTCTCTCCCTACATCTGCATTGCTGGTCTGTCCTCCCCGCTCTTTGTCACCATCCAAGAGGAGGTGGACCCTAATGGACTGTCCTGCTCACCTCTCTCACCCACTAGGGAATGGGTGGGAGATCACAGAATCACTCGTGTTGGAAGGGACCTTAGGAACCATCTGGTTCCAACCCCCTGCCATGGGCAGGGACACCTTCCACTAGACCAGGTTGCTCAGAGCCCCGTCCAACTTGTCCTTGAACATTTCTAGGGTTGGGGCATCCACAGCTTCTCTGGGCAACCTGTTCCAGTGCCTCAGCACCCTCACAGTAAAGAATTCCTTCCTAACATCTAATCTAAACCTACTCCCTTTCAGTTTGAATCCATTCCCTCTGTCCTGTCACTACATGTAGGTGCTGAAAAGCTCCTGGCAGAGAAAAATCCAGCATTTTGCAAGTATTCTGGTAAAGTCCTTGGTTTCAACACAAACAAGCAAGATGCTGTTCTAATCATCTTGCAGGTGTGTCGTGTTAGGAGTCTAACAGGTGGTGTGGGGTCTGGCCAATCACTTGGAGAGGTGGTTGGACCAGGGACCAATGATCCTTGCCATAGACCAATGCAAGGATTATATAAGGCCTGCCTGTAATTTAAGAAAAAGTGGGTTATCATTTCCCTCAGCTGGAGCTCTGACTCGGACCTCCATTTTTTTTCTGCGTCGCCTGTGCTTCAACTGCAACAACTACATGCTCTCGTAAATTATTGATGGCCAAATCTCAGCCTAGCTGAGGACAGGCACTAAAACCCCCCACTAGCCTGGTAAGGCAAAAGCAAAACAGGGAGGTGTGGTGAGCTGTGATGGCCTTTGCTTCCCCCACTGCTCTGTTTGGCAGGTATCTGTCCCAGCCTTGCCTGGGAATGACAGAAAGGATCATATGGGAAGTTACAGCAGCGTTTGCTGTCAAACATCTTTGCTGAGGAAATACAGTGTTGATGGGCTAACAAGGATGGCTTTAATAAGAATCTGTTAACATAAGCCTGAAGCTAAAGCTGGGCTTTCAACATAAAGCAGCTGATACAAAAACTTTTAGCGTATTTGTGTCAGAAGGGCTCCTGTAGTCAAAAAGGAAAAAAAGAAGAAATGTTTGCCTGATCAGCTTCCCCTCCGTAAACAGAAGAGGTCATTATTTGTATAATTAGAACTGAATGTAGGATGTATGTTGGCATACATAAAGCAATAAGTCTAAGGGAATAATACATATTTAGTCTAAATCTCTGCTTAAAGAGAGGTTTAGGTCACACACTTCACAAGGTTTTCTCGCCTGGAGTGAATGGCAACAGATCAATAGGACAGAGGAATTTCTTTACCACCAGTAGACACACATTCTTGTATACAAAATAGGTGTTGCCCAGCATTGTTGTAAATAAAGGAAGAGTTTCATGATCTTTCTCACTGGAAAACCATAAGGCACTCAAGCCTGATTTTCCCCTGTAATGACAGAAGGGGGGTGAGAGTTACCTGGTCCCACTGCCCTGTGCTGCAGCCTCAGTTGCAACACTGTTTCGAAGAGAAATTATGCCTGATTCATTTCTCTCATTAGCAGCAGCTGTCTTGCTGCTCTGAGCTGTTTTAGTGAGTTATAATTTGAGGTCCAGCATATCCAACCTCCTGCTGTGCTGCCCTTCTCTTGTCATGAAATATGTGCTGAGCTGCTGAGGGTGAAACTCTAGTCTTCTGCATTCTTGAAGTTTTTTAAGTGGAAAGTTGTGAACTGTCCTGGCTGAGATTTTGAGGTAATCTTTCACTACAGTTCCCTTCAGCAAATTGTACAGTTTTAATACCAAGTAGCTGACAAAGTGGCTGTTAACAGGGCTGTAAAAATGGCCTATGTGTTGTAAAGGCAATACAGTACCAGGAATTTGAGACCTTTTCTTATGAAGACCCTCAGCCAACAGTCATCTTAGGGAAAAACATCAAGGGAAACGATCAAGGCTGAGCAAAGCCATCCCAGGGGGTCCCTCATGGCAGCTGGCTCACCAGACTGGTGCCACCCTGGCCAGCGCAGCAGCTGAAGAGAGGAACTCAACCCCTGCAGCGGGTTTGGTGAGAAGGAGTTGCAAGGCCGTATATTACTGCCTTGCTCAGAAGATGACAGTGGAGCCTGGAACATTTCAATTTCTCTTTATGTATACAGGGCATGAGCGTGAGCCACAGACAAAATGGTCTTTATAAGGCAACGATTCTGGGGTGTCTGGGGCAGCACTAAGGGGATGATCCGTGCTCTGCCACAGCACAGCCACGGCCAGGTGGAGGAACCTCACGCTCCCCCACACTCATTTCCCCTCCCCCAGGTAAAATAGGACATGGTGACTGTAGTGGGAGCCTGTGCACAGGCACCAGAGCAAGGTGGGGCTGCTCGAGGTGAGGGGGAGCTCAGGGTCCTGCAGATCAGCGTCCTGGCAGCCGCTGTGCAGAAGGAGCCAAGACTGGTTTGTAGCTGAGGGAGGATGAGACAAAAGTAGTTTGCAACCTAAATTCTTGGCAGCAGCAGAAGCTGGATGAAATGCTATCGGTGTTGCCATGGCCGTGGTCTCTGAGCTGCATAGACGTCAGGATCCCCGCCTGGGATTTGGAGCTAAATTCTTCCTAAATGACTGGCTTGCTGTCTTCTGCACTTAATGCTGTGGCCACTTATACAGAGGGAGAGCATAGGGCTCTGCTGGAACCATTTTTTGCCCCAACAGGTTTGGATTTGTCACAGTAAACAAAGGCTACAATCTTTTCTCAAAGCTATTTGGTATCAGTCACCCTCAAAGTTGGCTGTCCTTGTGTGGCCATGGTTGCTCTGCATGCATCCGTGCTTTGGAGCTGCGTCCTTCCTCTTGCGTGTCCTGAGGACTTCTTTCTGACATGCTGAGTCCAGAGGTACAGACTATCTGGGTTTTTTTTTACCCGGAAGACAATGCATGCTTTGAAAAGAAATTCACCTTACACCAAAACAGAGACATTTTTACTGAACTTCAGGCTGTCATGGAAGTCTACAAAAGGCAGACAAATGTTATACAGAAAATTTAGTACATGTTAAAGTGAAACAAAACCCAACAAACTATTCAAGATCTGTAAGAAGTGAGAACCATGTATAGGAGATTTACTTATTATGTTTCAGCTGTCTGAGGCAACGTAATATAGCTGCAGCTAAATCTGAAGTTTTATGTCTTCCTCATGCTGAGAGGCTGAATGCATCACAACAGTATTCTGCCAGGCATGTTTTGGATGATAAAGGCAGCATATGAAACCTGGGAAGTGCAACAGGGCTGCTTGACTTCAGACAGCGGAGTTACATGGACAGAGATGTTAGAGCTGGTGCATTGTGCACTCAAGGAAGGACTCTGTGTTTGAAACAGTCCTCATCACTCAGCAATAGCTGAGTCAAGTAGATACGGTAGAGATGAAGTGGTTGGATGCATTCAGTGTGTGGTCTTCATGAGTGGTAAATGGTGTGAAATATTCTTCATAGAATCACAGAACAGACTGAGTTTGACGGGACCCACAAGGATCACCAAGCCTCGGTGCTGCGCTCCTGGCCCTGCACAGCACCATCCCCTGCACACCACACCATGTGCCTGAGAGCCCTGTCCAAACACTTCTTGAACTCTGTCAGGCTGGTGCTGTGACTCTTCCCTGGGGAGCCTGTTCCAGCGCTCAGTCACCCTCTGGTGAAGAACCTTTTTCTGATATCCAAACTAAACATCCCCTGACACAATTTCAGGCCGTTTCCCCAGGTCCTGTCCGTGGTCACCACAGAGAACAGATCAGTGCCTGCCCATCGTTTTGCCCTCACAAGGAAGCTGTAGACTGCAATGAGATCTCCCCTCAGTCTCCACCAGGCTGAACAGACCAAGTGACCTCAGCTGCTCCTCATACAGCTTCTCCTCAAGGCCCTTCACCATGTCATGGCCCTCCTTTGGACACTCTACAATAGCCTTACACTGTTACATTGTGGTGCCCAAAACTGCACACAATCTTCAAGGTGAGGCCACCCCAGCGCAGAACAGAGCAGGACAATCTCCTCTGTTGCTCACCTGGTGATGCTGTGCCTGGGGCACCCCAGGACACAGGTTCCAGAACTCATTGGGGAAAACATAAAAGCCCATCAATAACACTTCCACTGTAATTTTCTGGACTTGTCTGAACTCACTGTGTAACATTTATTATTCACATTTCTTACTGTAGATTACATGTTCTTTAAGGAGATTCAGGTGTCTGTGCATGGGAGCAAAACACCCAGACTGGAAACCTAACTGCTCTCTAGGTTAGACAATTGAACTCTCAACTTGAGAAAGTTTGATTGAGCAGTGTTAGATCTGTACGAGTTCCCAAAGGAGGGAAAACATGAAACAGTCGTCTTTTGTCACAGGAGTTTGTAAAGATTCTGAATGGAAAGAAAGAGGAAAGTTCAGATCCTGTGAGAGTAAGTCTGGGGTGTTTCATTACTGGGAGGGTTTGATTCTGTATTTACTCAGTCTGGTTTTATTATTAACTTCAGGAGAGTTAATCCTCTCCTGAATCCACACAGATAACAGCAGAAGCAAAAGTTTCTGCAGCTCTTGAGACTAACAAAACGCTCCTGAACAGATTAATAGATGTGACTTAATACTGAGTAGCTAACAGTTGTTTGTACATGTACATGCAGCAATGTTTCCTACCTCATTACATGGAAAAGTAAATATTATTCCCATTTTTCCGGTTAGAAGAGGGGTACAAAGAGGTTCAGCAACCTGCCAAAGGTGAAGGTGACAATTGTTGGAAAAGCTTGAAGTAAGATCTTGCTTATTGTGACTTCTAAGTTCTCTGCATATAGAGACACCTTAGAGTAGGTCAGGACATGGATCTGCTCTGGTTAAGGCTGCGGATAACCACCCACTAACTACCCTAATGCAGGTCTGCTGTGAACTCAAGATTGTTTTTCTGTTGAATTACCCAGGATAGTAATGTTAATGCCATCTGGACAAGGACAAATCACACTCGATCAGGAGAAAAAAAAAGAAAAAAAAGAAAGCCTTTAGGGACAAAACTGCTCCTTCGGACTTCTTTTGAGCATACTTGAACTGGCAGAAGGATTTTGCACCACTTCAACACCTTTTGTCAGATAGCTGTGAGGCATTTCAGCTGGCATCAGGAGCCTCCCAGAGGAAATAGCACCCCGTGGAGTCACTGCTGGGTGTGACAGCCCTGGAAGCAAAGGAGCAATCAAATGCCAAGCCTATCTGATGTTTTTTTCCATCTGTTTTTCTACCAGCATGCAGCATGCAACTTGCCACCATCTCAAGGGAAGCAAATTTGTGTGATCACCTCTATGTCTGCGTGTCCCTGCCATCACATTCTTTCAGCCTACTGCCTGCTTTGTCCACGCTGAGTACAAGGATATTGCTCTTGATACAAAATTATTTTCCTGCATAACCCAGTAAAAATAAGTTGCCAAGGAGAGGAGAGAACCGAATTTGAGTGGGCATGAGATCCTCCCTAGTGACTTCTGATCCTGATGGCTGAATCAAACAGCTGAGCTTGGTAGCGAGCACAAAGCTGACAACCATGTGTACCATGAACTATGTTAAGATTTTATCTATACAAGACAGCCTATCAAGAAACAAAAATCCTCAAGATAAAGGACTCATCAGTACACTATGAATGGAACCTGCTGGGGAAGAAATTAGATAATGAATGTAATGAAGAGTGGATTTAAGGTCCACATTGTTTTTCTATCAATATTTGTTTTTTATACTGTTATAATTCTGGTTTTTTTCCAAGCTGCTCCACAGATCTTAGGTTTTAGCCTGTAGTATGTCACACAGATTTTGAGCTGGGAAAGTACTTAAAGAGTCCAACTGTATGTACTTAATTGTAAGTCAAACTAGCTAACCTATTTACTCAGGAAAATAAGTGTTCAGGAATGTCTTTACTGATGAAAATCTCATGTTGTCAACTGAATATGTGTTCCTTCTCCAGGCATAAAACATTGGCATTTTTTAAATGTAGAACAAAGACACTCAGACTGTATTTTGAGGGAAAAAAACCTGAAGTTTGAGAGAGATATTTTAGGTTACCTCCTTCACTCAGCACACATGCTCCTATTTTAGGGTTTCTTCAAGAATAAAATGATACTGGAGACACCAATCCTTCTTTCACTCTTCAGCTCCTGAAGAGAAAGAAGTGGACAGACTAACCATGGATATGGCCCTACTACCTAATTACAGTGTGTGTCAGCAGCAACATGTACAGCAGAAGTTTTCTGGTGTTTGTACATGGGAGGAGAATCAGATCAGACTCTATAGTGACATTCCTTTGGTCTTGATCTGGGGCTCTGCAAACTCTCCAAGGCTTTAAAGGTGTAGCATTCCTTCTTGGTAGTTAGTCAGTCTTTAATCTCTTTAATCTCAGTTCACTATACAATATACAAGGTTCAGAGCTGCAAATGCTGCTGAGATTTCAGTGGGGAGAGGTACAATGGATGGGAAGGAAGAGAGGGAGAGAGGAAGGAAGAGAGAAATTAGAGGAGTGACAGAGGAGGGGTGGTAGGAAGACTGGCTCACTGTTATTAGATTACAAAGACAAGAGCTTAGACAAGGAAATTATTTTACTGCTTGTGCCACTGTAATTATTTCCCCTCTGTGCATGCTTAGGATGGTGCTGATTTTAATGTCAGAACCACAATTAAAGCAAATAACTCATGTTTTCACTGATAGGACAGCACAAAATGAATTTAAAAGAGAACAAAACTGCAATTGCACAGATCTATTATTTCCTAACTTTTAAGTGCCTGAATTTACCATCCAAGCATCAGTAATTTAAAATAGCTTGAGTTTACTGAGTCAGTGCAGCTTATAAAGCTCTTGGGATCAGAAGAAGGCAGAGAAGCCTCTCAAGTACAGTGCCAGGAAGCTTCACAGCCAAAGCAGTGACAGCTGGAGGTGGGGATTTGAGGCTGCTGTCAGATTTTAAAAGATTGATGTGTTTGGAGAACAGGACATCATGTCAGTGGCAGAGAAGAAGCAATCTTTTATCCCGTGGTAAGCAGTCTGATGCAGAAAGCAGCACCTGAACATCACTTCTGCTTTGCCATCCAGGCTATCACGAGGATCCCTCTGACCAGCTTTTACTGGTCCCACAGACTTCAGTTGCTGTCTGGCTTCCAAAGGTCAGCCATGAGCATGTTCCCCAGAGGGTCCTGCCCAGCTGGTTAAAGCTCTTTTCTGACATGAGCTTCACCTGGTGGACTACACAGATTCTTAAAATCACAGCCTCTAGCTCCCATACTTTCAAGGACAGTAAGAGTGTAAGTTTCAGCTGTGTTCTTCCTGGCACCTGTCCTTGAAGGAGGCTTTGTGGCCCTGATTCCAAATGGATGAAGGGGCACAACTTTTTCCCAAGTTCTGTGTGTCGTTTGTGGAGGAAGTAAACTACACACCCAAGCAGAGTGAGCTGTTGCTGGGGTGCACACAGTCCCTGAGGTATGTTGTCAGAGAAGAGGGGGAAGTGTCTGAACTTGATTACTCTGCAGTGATTGTACAGAGCGTCTGAGCAATCTGTCACATGGATTGGATTGCTTCCCAGGGCCAAGTGCTTGAAATTATGATGAAGTGGCATCTTTATTCCACCGCTTGTTTTCTGCATTCCCACAGAACCTTTCTTAAAGGACTTGCCAAAAGGAGAAGACAGTTTCCTTTTCTGAACTTATAAGGCATATGGGCTTCAGTGTGAGCAGAAGAAGAAACGTAGCTAAAACGGTGTTTTCTTATTCACCATGTCATTCCCAAAATTTGATCTTGCAATGTGTTTGTAAGGACAGAACTGCTGTTCCATGAAGCATTAATGCATGCAAGTAACTTTAAGGAAAAAGGGTGGGCCTTGAGGTCAAATGCTGGAATTAGGGCCAGCACTGAGGAAACCACCAAGGCCATAGAGAGAAATCAAACAAATTGTGTAAATAAATGGATGAGGCTTATCAATGCAGAGAAATACCTGATGGGGGAATATAACAAAGACATAATAATATGACATGAAAGATAGTAACATGTCTAATATTCACATCATATCATTATGACATATTATGTTGTATTATGACATAAAATATAATAAAAAGGCATAAGAACAAACAACAGAGTCAGACTCTCATGAGTCATGTCCAGTGAAAAGACAAGAGGAAATAGGTACAAATTGAAATACAAAAAACTCTGTTTAAATATAAGAACTTTTTTTACTGTGAGGAAGATCAAACCCTGGCACAGGCTGCCTAGAGAGGTTGTGGAGCTTTTCCTTGGAGATATTCAAACCCCAAAGAGGCATTGTCCTAGGAAATGAGTTCTAGGTGACTGCTTTGAGCAGGGGGTTGGAATGGAGGACTGCTGTGATTCTGTGTCTCTGTGAAATCCACTAATGAAGCAGGTGAAATGTGGCAGCCTTAGCAGCACTGTCCCCAGTAACAGCTAAATCATCACACTACGAGTCTAGAAGCCACAGGTTGAATGCTGAAAGGCATCAATGCATGCTGGAAATCCTGCATTAGTGATGTGATATGATACTTTCATTAAATAGCTTATGAAGAATTGTGGTGAACAGGTCAAAGATCTCTTCTGTCCCTGTACTGTGGGGTTTCATCACTAGTAAGTAACACAGGAAAATCATAGGTCTGTGTACTGATCAAAACATCATAAAACAGAAGTGGAAATCCATGCTTTGGCCACTGTCCTGGGCCTCAGTATCTGTACACACAGCTGTGATTCCTGCTTAGCCTTCCATAAAATACAATCAGTGGATACAGCAGAAAATGCTTTTTAAAAAACTCTCCTATGGAATATTGTGCTTAAAATATTATGTGTGTATTGTCACAGTGACTTCTTGGGCACAGCTTGATGGAAATTGTGTGGTGTTTCAGTGCCTGCAGTTTGTGAGGCAGAGTCATCATTAGTTAAGGAACCTTGAACTTTTGGGGTAATTTTTAATGATGTGTTTCAATGAATGTCATTTTAATGGAGCATGCATATATGAATAAAATCTGTGTATCCTCTTTTTTTCATACTGCGTGTTCTCAGGCTGAAGATCTTCTTTCTCGTAATTTTTCAATGTGGTTTAAATTCCTTTCTGTATCTTGTCTCACCCTTTCATCATTCCTTAGATACCAGAGCATCCTATGAAATCTGATCCTGTTGGCTTTAATCTTTGGCTGGCCATTTGTGTACTGAATGGAGAGGCAGAACAACTACAAACAAAGGCTGGGGATCATGATGGGGAGGCAAGAAGAGGCAGAACTTTGCAAGTTTTTCCTCTTTTTTATCCACCTCCTTTTTTAAAAGACTTTTTACATTTAAAACCTTAACTTTTGTGTGGTTTAGTTAACTGACATTTGAAGTAGCAAAGGGCCCACCTGCTACTTGTAGATGCTATACAGCAGCATTAATAGTAACATACTTGTTTATAATAGAAAACCTTTCTTTGACAGCAAACAAGTTTGTGTTGAACTACGCGGTGACTGTTGTGAATAATTTACCTCAGTCTTTCCATTAGTCTTTGATGCTAATCTAGCATAATTATCAGATATTAACCATAGTGTTAAAATAGATTACTGAGACAAAGCCCATTAGAGTAATCGGTGTTTGATCTTAGACAAAAGAAACTTCAGCTGCCAGCATTTGGAGGTGAGAGGCTGAATTCACTGAACACAGAGACGTTTAAATTGTATCATTAGCATTTATGGACTATTCATGTTTATTTTGTGCTGAAAGGGCCATTTCCGTTCTGGTATCGCTGCTAATTTGGAAGGACTCCAGCATCCATCTGAGCTCGAGCCACTGCAGGAGGTGGCACCTGTGGTTAAGGCACAGGAAGGAGTTGGAATATCAGGGACAGATCTCCTACTCTACCTCAGATTTCCTGTGTAAATTCTCTATACAGCCCAATCTAGAAAAGCAATCAGATGCCTAATGTGCAACCCAGGTGGAATTTGGCCACCTCGATGCAAGTGACAGCAAACCTGCTTCATCCCATGGTATCTACTCTTCTAGGACACCTGTGTTTTCACCTGTAAAATTTCTTAGGTGCTCTCTTTGGCTAGCCTAAGCTGGGCATGTTGTTGCTATTTTATTTCCATCTTTGGTCTCATGAACTGCACGTGCCTGCCCTTCAAAGGGACCGTTCTGATAGGTGATTGTGCCTGATTCAGACCATTCACTGTCAGCAGCAAGGACAGGCACACACATTGGAATGTATCCTGATGTAGGGCTGCTGGTGGTGCCAATAGTGCTTTCTTTATATGAAATACCTTTGTCTACAATCCTTAACACTTTTCCCACAGGGTAGCAAACTACAAACGTGAAGCTGTATGGCAAAAGCTTTTGTTTACATGACTTGGTCAGAATTAAAGTCTTGCTTGTTTAAAACTTCCAGCACCAGATATCCTCACCAGCTTTGTTTCATGAGTCCTGCCAGAACACCTCCCAGAGACATCACTCAGGCCACTTTCCAACTAGCCTGGTCAGTTTTCTTGTTGGCAGAGATGACTGAAACAACTGTTTTTTAGGCAGTAAGTCTAATATTCGATGAATCAGAGGTCTATATTCAGGAACCCCATGTTTGTGCAGAGCACATGCAGAGGAGGCCTCTGCTCCTCCAGCAATCTCCTCCAGGGACAGCTGGTTTTTACAAATCCCTCCAAAGTATCCCAGTGACAGTCCTGATGGTACATCTGCACTGCAAACTGCTGAAACCTTTTCACCACAGATCCATGTGATAAGGCTGCAAGCAATATCCCTGTCAGACAATTTCAGCAGTTCCAGAGAGATAAGGCCTGAAGGAGAATGTGCTATTTCAAAGGCATGCACATATATTTATTTTCTAATTTGCTAAGGTTTAAGATTATGCAGATATACAGCAGTGGTTTAGCCTGGAGTTAAGGCAGCTATGGAGTGTGTGCAAACATAAAAGGGTGTGTTGTTCTGGCTTCTCATTTAGAAAAGCTATTAAGGCTTGAGGGTTGTTTTTTTTTATCTGAAATACATGCAGCAGGAAGAATAAAGACTGGCACAATGCTATATAGAGCTGATTTTAATGGGTCATTTGAGAAACTAGTGCTGATTGATCTTGCTGAATGCTTGGCCAGACAACTGAGACCCCATGGCTCTCACCCATCATTGCTGCAAAGCCCTGCCAGTTGAGTGGCCATTGGAGCTGAGGGGCCGAAAGATTGCTCTGAACTGCCCTGAGCATGATAGGAGGGAGACACTTTGAAAATGTGACTAAAGGTCTCCAACTGTGTTATCAAAATTTGTTTTGTTTATTAACTACAAATGCCCATGCACATCTAAACACTAGAGTAACACCTATGTCCTTGCACATGGAAGTTCTCCTGGCTAACAGATAATCCAGGAACAGACTGGACACCATACATAAATGAGTAACCAATTAAATTATCATCCTAAGGACTTAGAGTTAGCAGCCCAGCTTTCAGGCTTCGTCTTTAATTTCAAATTCTGTGGGAGAAGTAACTTCTGCATACTGACTGCAGCAGAGCTGGGAGGTTGTGAACTCCACCCACTGGTGACCTACATTTTGGCTGTCTAGTCAGCCTCTTCCCAAGAACTACCCACCACAAGCAGCCACTAGCAAATTACTGAACCTGCATCTGACCCTCCTAACCACACACAAAACAGCTCAGTTTAGGAGAGTCTTGCCAAAATAAGCACATCCTCATTCGCATTGGAATGGCTGTCTGAAGGCAAAGGCAGTTAAATATTTCTCTGGAAGATGTTTTTTTTTTCTTGCTGGAAGGTAAAAGGTCCTTGTTTCCATGTTGATGTACTTCCAAACTCCATCAATTTCATGCAGAAATCCTTGTTCTGGGATACACATTGAAAAGCTTGACCTTTGGGCCTTTTTTTTTCCTTACACAGAACCAGGTGGAGCAAAGGCATCTTTGAAGGATCACAACCATGGAAAACCGAGTTCAGCATGCCTGAATTAAAGCCAAACAAAGCCCCGTGCACTCCCTACTTTGGACTTTGGTGTATCCTACTTGCCCCTTCCCTTCACTCTCACCCAAAAGCTTTGTCCACATGAGGAGGCATCGGGGTCAGAGTGAAGATGGCCAAAGCTGTTTCCATGGTCCTGTTGCTCCAGCTGTCAGCAGAGGCAGGCTGTCATTGCTTATCTGGCTGCTAAATCCTTCACAACTCCACATGTGATGTCTTACAAACATTTTGGAATGAACTAATACGCAGATTTGCAAACTGCTCAAACGAACCTGTGCCTCTGCTTGCAGTATATCTTTCCAGAGGCATGGCTGGCAACTGGCTGCCCAAAGTCATAAAGTTTGGGGCAGCAGAGTGGGAATCAGTTCCAATTAGGGATGCTGAATATCCTGAGTGACCAGTGGATATATGGTGGGTGTGTGCAGCAGCTGGCATTTCTGTGTTTTCTGTTCTCTGCCTAAGGGCTGGGCAAGAAATGACCAGGGTTTGCAGTTATTTTTGAGGATTCTGGATGTAGGTGAAGTGGGTGAGTGCATATCCTGGTGCCTGGTGGTCTCTGGTGAATGGGTAAAGGGACATACAGTTCTGTGGAGGAGGTAGAATGTTCTGGAGGCTGGGAGAGAGGGGCTGTAACTGGGACATTCTGGAGGACAGAGATGTGGAGTTAACCTGTGATTATTTTAGGAGAACAGGAGAGCTGAAGGAAATTTTTCATCCAAAAGAGGAGAGAGCTGTTCCTCTGATGCAGGGAGTCACACTAGTGGCAGGTGAGAAGATTTTCATGTCTTTCTGTGCTTGGTTCTTTGTGAGATGCCAGCATTCCTCTCCCTGGCTGCTCAGGAGGCAGCAAGGGAGTGGCTGGAGGCACGTGGCTTCCGCTTGGCTTCAGCTCTGCCCAAGACAAGGAAACCCTCGAGATGAGATAAGGCAGGTCTGATAGGGAGCTTGCGTGTTTTCAAACTTTCCTTTCCCTCCACAAGATAAACAAAGGAAAGGAAAAAGGAAAGTCTTGAGAGAAAAAAATGTATAGGGTTGAAGAATACCGCTAAGAATCACTATTTTAATTTCTTTGCCATTAAAAATATTGTTTTGCTGCTTGAAAGAACACCAATTGTTTAATTGACCCCAAAAAGGAAATGGGTTTTCTGTTCTTTTATAAAAACCTGATGTGCTGACATTTTTCATCCTGAACTAGAACTAAAACAGTCACAGTGAGAAAACTCAGTGTATTTTATTCACCAAAGAACTGGGACTATTTTGAGGGAGGGGTTGAGGGAGGCTATAGTTTCATGTTACATTTTCTTTGTGAGCGGTGCAGCCCTGGATGTGTTTTGTTTTGAATTTTTTTTGGAGCTCTTTTAAGCCAGCTAAAAGATGGGCTCACTGATCCGGTTTGCCGGGCACACAGTCATTGTTGGCACAAGTGCGAGGGCAGCAGGGAACAGTGCACGGGGGGGACAGACAGGCCTGTCAGGCTCTGTCAGAGAATAAAAGATAACATAAAACCATAACATTGTGCGTTTCTCATAAGTGAAATGCAGTCATTTCTAGAATTAACTATGATGTGTGGCTAACAATATTCATTGACACTGTACAAAAGCAGAGGTTGGGAGGAGAGGAGGAATCTGGCCCTGAAGGAAGAGACCCAGGTTTATTATCTGGGTATATTGATACTCCCTGTTTTGGGTTGGCTACTTGCTTTAGTAAATGCTCCCACAAGCTCAGCTCTAGAAAACAGAACTGTTTGTTCTTTGAGATAACTGCTCATCGTCTCAGGATGCAGAGAGACTTCAGTGTCCCATGACATTTTGAGAACTCTCTTAAATTGGCCTTAAATCAGTATTTGTGGTCGTAGGAGAGGCTGGCCTGAAACAATGTTTCTTTATGCACAGGGACTTCACTTCTATCCAAAATGATCCAAGTCAGGTAGCTGAAATAATTTGTGCTGGTGACTGTTGCTACAGTGAAAGTCCACGGATTAATGTTGCATAGCCACTTTTTGAATAGGCAGGAGAACAGGTTTCTTGCATGCATCAGTTAATTAAGGGACAAGTTATAAAGGCAACTGAGCATGAATTACCGTAAGGCTGAATTCCTGTCACCTGAGTCACCCGTAGAAGGAGGAATTCAAGGAGTCTTTGTGCAAACATACCCTTAGCCAGAGCCGGGAGGGCTGCCTGACATGCAGCAAGGCAGCTGGGACTGGCCAAGGAGTAAGGACACCCCAGTCCCATCTCTTTACACAGATGTGGCCTCAGAGACTCCGCCTAAGCTGGAGCACCCACGGCTGCTTTCGGAGTCCCACGGCGGAAATGATTTATCAATAGGAAACATGAGGATCAAGGCCACGAGGAAATGCAAGCCAGTGGTGATCAGCTGGATGTTCTGTGTTAAAACATCTTTCTAAAAAGATTTAGAGACACAAACCTACAAAAAAAACCCCCACCATGATCATATTCTTGCCCTGAGAATTAAAAGAAATGACAAAGCATTGTCTATATATGTATCAGAGTTCTGACATAAATTTAGTTTGTTCTTTTGCTTCCATTTTTACATACAAATTCTTGCCAAAGAAAAATGACTGACCAACGTTTGCAGAGAAGACAATTCCTAAATTAATAGCTGTCTAATTCTCTTGCATGTCTCCCTTTGAAATCTGAGGCCTGTAAATAACTGAAGAAGTAGATCTATCCTGACAAGAATGTTTGCAAAAAGTGTAACAGCACAAATCTACAGTAGAAATCTGATTCTTAGAGTAGAAATCTGATTCTCAGTGTAAAGGCTCACACAGAAGAATATTGAAATGGTATGTGACCTGTTGGTCAATCAATATGTAAATTCTCAGATTTCAAATGCCATTAAAATTTTTTCATTAATTGCTGACTTGTAGAAATAATCAATTAATTATTTAATAGGAATGGACTCGTAGAGGGAATATGCATAATCATACATTAATATTTTTTTAAAATTTTAATTCTGATGGATCTACTTTTTCATGGAAGACAATCAAAATGGAATTAGTCTTAGGCAAAATTTTAAAGAAAAGGAGAGAGCAACAAATACCAAGCAAAATCTGAAATATTTCAGGCATTTCAAAGATATTTTACTCCTCTAAAGGAGCTGAAAGGAATAGAGGAAGACCCATGCAACATTCCCACTGCATTTTGGACATTTATTGGTATTTTAAAACTAATCAGAAATGACAAAGAAGAGGAATTTGAAAATCTAATCTAAGAAAATTAAGATTAATATGCCATCGGTAATGAGCTGTAACAGTACACAGGGCATTATATACACAAGTATTAAAGAACTAGCATTTGCCATTTAGTGAATGCTATAGGGAATATGTGCATGTTTATGTGTGTGAGTATTTGTGTGTTTGGACACATATACATATATATGCACAAGTATTTGTAAAAAAGAGAATGTGCACAGGTTGTGGTGGGAAAAGTTTTGAAAAGGCAGAAGCTCCGAGTGCAAATAAGGCGGAATAAAACTGTGTTGAGAAATGTTAACTTCTGTTTGTATTTTGCTTGTTACAGTCAAACCAATCCACCTAGAACTAAAGGAAAGCAGCTGCTGGAGGAAAGCTGTCATCTCAAGTAGGAAATATGAGACAAACACCCCCTTCCTAGCCATATAGGTTAACAAAACACTTTGCTGTCCTGTTTCTATAAAATTTCTTCTTCACCTAATATCCTGAGGGAAACTCAGGGCCACATTCAGAGGTCTGGAGGTCTTGGGGGTGGCAGGTGTGTGTGTCCTGGCTCCCAGTGCCCACAGCAGTGCCCGTCTGCCAGCCCTGGCTGCACAGATGCGCTGCTCTGCACAGACCAGCCGTGCCCAGCCGACCAGCAGGACCTCTTTCAGACCACAGCTTTGAGTTCAAGTCCTGTTGGCTGCACGCTAAGCTGGAGCAGCTAAAAGGCTGAATCTGTCTTTCATCTGGCTTTTAAGTTCAGCCTTGAATGCATCTGCTTCTGGCTTTGCAGCAACTTGCATCCGGAGCTCATAGCACGTCCATAGCCAGAGCTGTATCCAACCTCGTTCGTGCTGACCTTCTTCTGTCAGGGGGGTTTTAAACACAGTTGGACAGACATGGCAGCCAGTTTGATGTCTGCAGTTTTAATAAAGCCAGACACTCACACTGGTGCCTGAGCTGCAGGAGGACAGGCTGTGGTGTCAGACCTCATGTGGTTTTGAAATAGTTTCTTGTGGCATGTGTGATATCACTGCAGAAACCGACTCCCTCAGGCTTCTAAACACCAGTGCTGCATGTGATTTCTGTAGGTAATGCATCCTTTCTGTGGTCCCTGAGCCTCTGTGCTACTGCAGTTGCATATTAATCTGAAATTTAAACATAGCTGATGCACAGAGATACTCCTAGCCATTTGGTTGCACCTTATGCTTTTTTCTGTCTTTGGGTGTCTGTACATTAGTATGTGCTGTCTCTTCTGTTTTGATCCTAATATGTTAGCCAGGTGGATGTGGTGTCAGGCATATGGTAGGGTTTACCTTTGGCATCTGCTGGCAGAACGCACTTCCTAAGGAGATGTCAGAGGGGAAGTCGCAATGGACATATTGTTCCCCTTGGACACCGTGGCCTCTCCCCACTAGAAGTAATTTTTCTGCTACATCCTTGGCAGAAGGAAAAGCTAAGCCTCAGTAGAGTTGCAGTATTTTCACTCCAGATTTACTTTTTAAAGTAGCAAAAAATGTAAATAGAAGATGATTTAGGAGGGCTGAATGTTTGGATTTTAAAAATTTTTTTCATAGTGCTCTGATCATACTGTGAGTGAGGTCAGTGTAAAGCAAGGCACGAAATGCAGCATCCCACATAGTGAGTAGAAAGTGTGCCACTTTCTTTGCAGCCAACAGACAATAAAACTTGTCATGTTGTAAGACCTACTCCATTTTCTTACCAGAAACAGGCCAGCAGCTACGTAAAAAAGACTGTGCCTTCAGGAAAGGCTCAAACACCACTTCTCTCTTCCGTGAACATGGAAATTTTCCTCTCCGAACAGCCACCCTGAGCAAGGTGTATTCAAAGCCCAGGCTGTCCTCACTTACACGCCAAGGACTGAGGAAAAGGGAGCTCCCTCACCCCACATGCCCATGGGCAGCTGCTGTTATCTCCCCATCTCCTGTTTCCAAGCCACAGCGCAGCATTCCTCCCTGCCTTCCTGCCTGTGCAGGCAGTGCAGGCGAGGCAGCAGACGCCTCCCTGCTCCTTGGATGAGCTCTTTCTTGGAGCTGTGAAGGCAGTGGAAGAGAGCTGGGGCATCGTTCCTTGGCTGGTCCACAGCCACTGTGTGCACAGCACCAGCAAAACACCATGTGGCTGGGTTTGTTTCTCCTTTAGAAAAAGGCCATGTGATGAATAAATGAAACAATTAATGAATAAATTCAGTGTGATTGTCCTGGAGGCTCCTTCCCTGGTTATGCCCCACTTCTGAATGCTTTTCCACTTTATGGAGGTGAGGGATATAAACCAGTCTGGGAGAAGTCTAGCATGTGTTAGCTTACGCTTCCTTCAGCTTCAGAACTTTGCTTTTTGCAGTTTCTTAACATTGTGCTTAGGTAAATTGTGTGTTCATAGAACTAGAGACAGCTTTGGTGTTACAGGGTGACCCTGATGACAAACAAGATTTCTCATTTCTCCGTTTCTTGACATTTTCTGCTGCTAAAGACAAAACATAATTAATAGAAATGAGAATTGGTGCAAAAGTCAGAAAGCAGCATAGAGGAATGGGTTGGTTACTAGTCACACCACGAGGGTGAAGGATCTTTTTCTGTACCTTAAACCCCTCTGTGCAACAGGAAACACTGAACAGCAAAATCATCTTTTCTTCCATATCATAGTCTTTTTACTTTATAGTCCATTAAAAGGCTGTCATAAATGGGAGTGACCTGGGAAAATTGAACTGGCTTAAGATCTTCCCTGCTTGCCCAGTTCAATGGGTTTGTTTCTCCAGAAAGCAGGATCTGGCATCTCCTGACCTGTCAGGAAGGTTTCCAGGCAGCTGAAGTTTTTCTATTCCAACCTCAAAATCTGGGTAGTGATATCCAGTCTGGAATTGTTAAATATTTGATCACTTGTTGTTGTCCTGAGTTCCCATCTCAACTGATGGACATCATAGACTTGTTTTGGGGATGGATCAGTCATTTATTGACCGATGGAAGCTGTTGGACCCTGGCCATGTTATCCAGGGAGTTAAAAGAGGCATAGCCAAGAAAACAGGTGTTGCAATGCAGAACTGTACTCTGTCCTTGGCTCTGTTGCAGAAATTTTGGACAAGCTGCTAAAATCAGGCTTTTCCAAGTGGCTGCTGGTAGTGTTTCACTCTGCCAGACTGCCTGCTTGAGAGCTGGCTGTTTCCTTCATGAAAATACTGTGGACATCTCTGATTGCGTCTCAGCTGTCAGCTGTGAAATGAGAAATTCACAGCAATTCTCTTCGAGGCAATGCGAAAAATGAATTAATTTGGGGTTATGTTGTACTTGGATAATGGGATAACACTTCTTCAGGACAGCTTGGGAACAAATTAATAATTCTGCCTTCAGAACAGGGTCTCAGTAGTGTGTAGTAGGCAAGGGAAGAGGGACTTAAAACTGAGGATAGACCAAATGTTTATGTACCTCACCCTCCCATTCCCAGCTGGGCAGCAATTCTGGCAAAATAGTATGTTCTTGTGTGGCTAAAGAATAGACTGTAGTGTAAAGGCAGTATCTTATTTCTATCCTTTTAGTCCTATCCATTATTTGTAAATATTTGGCTTTACAGCTTCTAATGTTCTTTTAGCCATCTCCTTTTTAATGGCAAAACTCTCCAAATACAGCTAAACAAAATTAACTTCTCATTTCATTAAAGGAAATAGCCATGCTATCAGTACCAGTATCCTCAGGAAATAAAATCACATGGAAAAAAAATGAAAAAGGTAGGAAAATATATCCTCTCTTCCTGGTAGGTGTTACTTTATCTCCAACTTTTCTGCAAATGCATTAAATTTCCTTTTGGTTTGGTATTCCAGTTGCCTGCTCCCACTCCCAGGAGATTCATGCAGCCAGTATGGAGCAGGGCAGAGGAGGAGGAAGTGAAATGGGGCGGTGCAGTTTACAGGCATTTTATAGCTGTAACTCATTAACGAAGGACCCGGTCTCCAGCGAGTGGAACAACTTTAATGTTCATTTTGCCCTTGACATTTTTCTTACACTGGCACAGGCTTAAGGTGATGCCTACTTTGAATTTCATTGTAAGCCCACTTCTGATTCTTTTTTTTTTTCTTTTTTTTGAAGCAGGATGTCTAGTTATCCAGTAAGTGGCAGCAAATGGCTTAAAGATTCATGAACAGTAAGTTGTTATCCAGTGAATCTTTGACCAGGGAATGAACAAAAGTCATGGATTTCTGTACATGACTACAGAGGGTGAAAGAGAAAGGAGAGCTCTGCAATCTCCGTGCTTGCTAACCCTCAAAAATATCTTGCCTTTAAATTCTGTATTGGTTGAACCACCTCTGTTCACAAGATGCATTAGCAAAAACTATGCTAAATTCAGTTTGGAAGAGTTCAAGCTGCCTAAGCAAAAAGAAGTTTTTTGGTGATGTCTTATTCACAAGTCTCATGTGGGTGGTGGGGAAGTATAAAATTGAAGGGAAAAAAAAAGAAGAAAACAAAAAAGAAGGAAAAACAAAGGCAAAAAACCACTTTATCCCAGTTTTTTTTTTTTAATATTGAGGAAGGTAAGTTAATAGGAATAAAAGAAATAGTCAGAGAGATTGCATGACTTCAATGTCATCCTGCTTCTTTTCACTTTCTTTTGCAAAAAAGAAAACAAAAACCCCCAAATGGGATTACAAACGAATATATTTATGAAATAAAAGGAAATGGAAACAAATATTTAACCACAAAATGTGGCTAAATGACACCTAATTTTCTAAAAAGGAAATATGAGAAAAGAGTATCTAAGAAAGAAGCCACATCTGGTAAAAGTTTTATGAAAAAACCCAAACAGTACCATGTTTAAACAGTAATTAGAAACAGTATCCTAAGAATTTGCTTCTACTTGTAGTACAGGCTATTTTTCAAAGTGAAAAGATATCCTGGATTCATCTATTTCTGACTTGAAAAAACTCCAGGGCCGTGGGCTGGACAGCGGTGCAGGGCATTAACAACCCATTCTATGGTATGCCAGAGACGACTGGCAAATTCCATGGGTAATTCTGGGCATTCTCAGGTGGGGTAAGGGTTACCCAGTAACAAACACTGTGCTGGAAAAAGCTCTTAGAGCGAAACACCCAGCGCCGTTTGCCAGTGGTGGGAATGAGCCTCCATGGTTTTCATCCTCTAAGCAGGCAGATACAGCTGTTTATCTGCCTGACACATGTAAGTGGTTGCTGAGCCTGTTTGTGATCTAGAGTGAGGCAGCGAGGCTGACAGGGCGTTGTGTCACCATCGTGCAGAAGATAATCAATCCAGCATTGTCCTTCCATTCGTTGGCATGCACACGGCTGAGACAGACATACGGGTGACAGGGATGACTGTGAACCACAAGTGACCCAAAGCAACTAGGAGGGGAGTCATGCAATGAAGCTGATTCTACATGAAATGTCTTTCAAAGACATCTACTGAGATTACCCTTGAAACTGATGGCAGATAATAGATCCTGCTGAATCCATCAGGATCCCTTGAAGCTGTGAAGCTATGATTGGGCAAGGGATTGGAGCCATCTCCAGCAGGGCAAGCTTTACTGTAATCAACCATGATTTAGTTCTCTGTATGTCTAGATGGTACAGTGTCTTCAGTTTTGAGTGTTGTTGAAGTGCACCTTGAAAAGAGGTCTGGTGCAGACTAGTTCTCCTTTCCCAGCTATGATAGCACAGTTTAGGATGACTGTATAATTCTAGGGCTTGGATTTCTGCTCTACTCACAGGTGCAATTCCAGAGGTTAGTTTAAAGCTCTAGAAGAGTAATGACACCTAAAGGTTTTGTTTTTCCCATGGTGAAGTCCCAGACTGCAAATCCATGTGTGCTGATGATAAGGTAGCAATGAAACATGCATCTGGAAGAGACTATCTTTGTCACTCAATCTAACCCCTTCTATCATAGGCAACCCTACCACGTGTTCACTCAGAGAGGTGTTTCTCAAAAGGAGGAGCCGATGCACCTTCTTTGCCTTATTGCAGTGCAACAGCACTGTTGCGTTGTACAGCACTGTCCTGTGCCAAGAATCCCACTCAGCCCAAAGCAGAGGCTTCCTCTGAGCTTTCTGTTCTCTGAATCTCATTTCTAAACCTGTCCCTTTGCATGATGGAGGTCTCTCTGCCGTTTGGGTGTCCTGCTTCCTCCTGGGCAATAACTGCAGGTAGAGTGGGAGGTGAGGATTAGCACTATTTGCTGCGGACGACAGCCTGCAGTGCACTGGGGCCATGAGGATGGAAGAGGAGAGGCAAGAGAGCACAGTGGAAGAATAAATCAGGAAACAATGAAAAGCAGTAGAAGTGAGATAAAGAGATAAAAAAGAAGATAAAGAGATAAAACTTCACAAGCTGTACAGGTGAAAAGACTCATATTTGAGATTTTAGAAGATGGCTAGTTAAAACCTTGCAGTTTGGTGTTCACATTCCCCTTTGTCTCCCAAGTACACCCCAGTAGATGCATCCTGTGACCATGGTTTTCTTTTCCGTGGTCATTTCACACTTTCACAGAGTAAAAAGACATCAGGGTATATGATGGTAAGTATAGATAATACCAACAAATGTCTCATGGTTGTTCTGTAGTTGACATCTGTGTATGCATTTCGCTCCATTGCTCCCAGCTTCACTGATGCCAGGTCACAGTTTTCTGTTTTGAATTTTTACAAGCTTTTGGCAATTGACTTTCCCCCATCCCCACCCCCAGCGCTCTTGCAATCATTGTCACTACTGAAGTGTGCAAAAGAAGAAAATGTGGATTTTTGCTATGGAAAGAAGTCCCTCATTTTTCAGAAAACATGTCTGAAATGTTGTCATAGTCTTTACTGTTGGACTGCACTAGATAGAGCACTGTTTTCAGTGTGACGAAGTCAGAAAGGGGCAGTGGTGCTGTTGCTATAAAATGGACTCTGAGGATTCTTCTCAAGCTGCATGGCTTGGTTTAAATATTCTGGTTCTTCCACACCAGCCAGGGCATGCTGTGCTGTGCTCCCTGCATCAGGCAGGCTGGTACGTAATTAACAACATATGATGATGCATGAGGAAAGAAAGCCAGTAAACAAGACAACCTATGAATAGCAGTGAAAACAACTGTACAGTAAACAGCCTTTTAATTACTTTTATTAAATCCTGGTTGCCAGTGTACTTTCGTGCCACTCCTACAAATCTGAGTGGTAAACCATCGGGTGGCTATAAGCTTGCCCTGAGTTCTGTACCAGGATAAGGTGGCACTTGGTCACACAGCCACCAGCCTGTGGCTGAGGGTAGTCATGGCTTTGTGGCCTCCAGCAGTGACGTGCTCACTGGGGAGATGGCAAGCTGCTGAGGAACATCCCCAAAGCAGCACCATAATCCTTGCTGTGATTTCCTGGAAGATAAGCAGGGTAAGTACTCAGAAACTAGACTATTTCACATCCTTGGAAGTGTTCAAGGCCAGGTTGGATGGGGCTCTGAGCAACCTGGTCTAGTGAAAAGTGTTCTTGCCCATGGCAGGGGGCTTGGAACTAGATGATCTTCAAGGTATCTTCCAACCCAGGCATTCTGTGTTTCCATGTTTATTTCCAAAATGCCCCCCTTGCCAACTTGCTGAACAGGAAAGTTCACAGTGCTTCCCCATCTCCTGGGTAACCTTAGTGGCAGGCGCTTTAGCTCAAGCTTTAGCCTGCTTCCCTGGAGAAACTGTGATCTCCCAGTGGCTGTTGAACCTGTCCAACTGCATTTCAAAGAAGGACTTGACACTGCTGACCTCAGAGATTTTCTGTGAAGGTCAGCTACTGTGTAAATGAGAGAGACACAAAGTCACCTCCTTCCTCAAGAGGACGGTCATCACCAGCAGCTCTCCTACAGTAGGAGAGATGTGGGGGCTGTGGCTGGGTCCATGGAGACAAGGAGGTGTTGGGGGGAGCTGTGAGAGAGGGTGTTGGTATCGTTGGAGTCTGCTCAGGATGAGAATTTGAGCTTTCAGGATGCAAATCCACAGGAAAGCAAGATTAATTAGTTTGCTGCTCACAAGAAACTTCCTGAAGTTGTTCTCACAGCGTTTTCTCATCTGCAACAGAGGTTGAGTTTTCGTCAGGAAAAAGTAGTGAAGACACACAGCTAAAAGGCTTGGGACTGGAGGTTAGTAAACTGCTCCTAGCCATGGCCAAGGCTTTCCATACAGCCCTGAACAAGTCACTTAATTTTTACGTGCCTCAGTTACCTCCTTTATAAAACTGGAATAAAGATTACTTTTATCACCAATTACCTTTGGTAGTTCCAAATAACATCTCTTAATCAGTGCCAGACATATAATATCTGACAAGCTTTTGACTACATCTTTTCATAAACTTGGTATCAGATTCCGACTTTAAGAGCCCTTTCTGTACAAGTATTTAAAACAATGACATATAGTACTGCTGTGATTGAGATAATGGTGTTTAAGAAGGCAGCGATAAACAAAAACAGTTGCCTGACAGAGGAAAACTAGTCCAGACCGTACTATCAAAGACAAATCTTCCTTTTCCTTCAGAGGAGGATCCACTCCCTACTGAGATGCTGATGATAAGGTCCTCAACCGAGGAAGGAGGGACAGCAGCCCCTAATTGCCAGAGCCACCCCACCGAGGGTGCCCTCAGGGGAGAACAGATTTACCACGCAGCTGTTTAGAGCTCACTCAGCCTTCCAGGAGCATCAGATGCAACTTACATTATGCAACTTATGGGACAAGCTCAGGAGATGGGTTCTTGCAGCCACTATGCTCTTCCTTTTCCAGCTCCGTGCTCTCTGTGTGATACCGTTCCTCACGGAAAGTGTGGGTGTTTTGCAGTGGCTGTGTGGGATAGGATGTGCACGGTGCTTTCAGCAAAGCGCTGGGCTGTGCCTCCCCCCTGCCCCCAGCCGTGAGCGCTGCTATTCGGCCTTGCTCTGGATGGCCTTTTCGACTTCATATTCAGGACTATCAGATTTCAACTCCTCCTTTCTGGATAACACCCGAGGCAATGACTTTACTAAGCTACAAAGCAGCTTATAGGGAAAAACTTTTTTACATTTTCCCCCAGCTTCCCTAAGAGCCTCACTCACCAAGCTCTAGCATTTGGGGGAGCACATGTCAGAGCACTTCTATATTCTGGCAGCTCCTTTTCCTTCCAGGGCTTTGCAGCTTACCTTCCAAAACCAGCCCGCTCCAATACGAAGCACAAACATGACCAACACTCTGTGAGGGTCAGTGTGGAGAAATGTGCTTCCAAATAAAACCTCTGTGTGTCTGGATGGCCTCAGATTCAGCCAGTGACCTCTTCTTTCCTGGTGAAGTCCTGTATCCAGAAGGAACTGACAGTGAGTTGTATCTTAGTTAGCCAGGAGTTTTGTGATTCTTTAAAAATTTTGTAATGAACTATATTTAATTATTTAAGGAATGTGTTTGAATGTGTTATTTTAGCTGGTTTTGATTTAGATCTCTGTTGGCTGTGCCAGTAGAAAACTCTTGAGAAATTACCTCACTGCGCCTGCAGAAAGGAACTCCATGGACACCTACCCCTTAGAGAACTTAATCAATAGTTGAAGAACAAAATTCAATAAAGAATTGTTTGATGGTTATCATATAACTAGAGATAAATTAAATGTTATAGAACAAGAAAGGTACCATGAGGAAATTAAGGAGTTAAAAGCCTTTACACCCCAGAAAACTTGATTAATACATTGCAGATGAAGTAAGGGAGCCACTCCATAGGCTTGTACACCCCAGAAAACTTAATCAATAGTAATTGTCTAACCAGGACAGCAAATTTAATAAAGCACTGTTTAGCTGGATAGAACTTGAGTTATCCATTAAACAAAGATAGATGAGGTGTCCTGAGAGTAATTTAAAGAAACAAAACACCTATACCATGATGCAATAAACTGGGTGGACTTTTGGGAGTGTCTATAAAAAAGTCTTGGATGATATAGGGTATATAAATGTCTGAAAATTGTTTTTTCTTTGATCATCTCCATGGTGAATAAATTCTTAATATGTTCCAAATTTTGCCTCAAAATTGTTACTAGGAATATTCATCTAGCAGCTTTTTGATTCAAAGCTCTTTGTTTCAGAACCTGTGCACCTGCAGGAAAGATCATGACAAGAGCCAGGCAGGTCCATAGCTGCGAGGTGGCCAGCTCCCAGAAAACCCTTGGGAAGTCTGCTGGGGGCAGATGCCTTCACATCCCGGCAGGACCACCCTCTTTATTCACCTTCCAAACTCTTCAGCCAGTGGGAGCAGCACCTTGTGCCTGGCAGGTATGCTCTGTAAAGTATCCCCTGAACTTTCAGGTTTGACAGCATTTCTGGAAGGGCTCTGCTTACCTTTCCCCAGTAAAACTTTGGCTCCCTGACTCCAGCACAGAGCCCTTAAGGGCATGTGCTTCCCCTGAGCCAGGCTTCAGCCTCCTCTAACCAGCAGCTGTGCAGGGATCTGCCACTCCAGACTTAGAATGCTGCAAGAGCAAACTAAAGAGCTTCTTGGCTTCGGAAGAAAGAGCTCCTCATGAGTGTTCCTGCTAACCTAATGAAAAGTGAATGTATATCTTTTGTCTGCCTCAAACCCCGTGCCAGGCTCTCTTCACCTACTCCCTTCTACCATGAAGCAGAGATTCAGGTGGACTGGAGCGCTTCTTTTTGTTCAGAGAGAGACCAAAGACAGCCCTTATCCCCATCTCCTGGGTAACCTTAGGACATGCAAACATGGATTGGATTTTGTGGTTGTGCTCATAGGATAAGGACTGAACTACTTCGCTAAGCTTCTCAATGCTCAAGGAACACTAAGCCCAATATAACTTGCCTGGTGAAATGTTATTTATGCAGAGGATTAACAGATCGCTCAGATAAATGTGCTTGTTTTGATTGCTTATCTGCCCCGGGGAGGGCAGAGAAGCAACCCACATGATTTTACATCTAACTGCAACAACCTTTTCAAAGAGAACTTCAGTAGCATGGATGGAGTTAGACTGCAAATCTCCAGTTTCTGTTCAATCCACTTATACTGCATGACATTCTTCTACTAGGCTCTTATTTCTTCTTTGCCTGTAATATGATTGTTGGGTTTGATTTTGTTTTCTACTTTTCAGTAACGCTACACTGAGGGTTACCTGTCTGTGTGTTCTGGGCTGATAGTTTTTGTCACTCTTTTGATGATGGGAGAGGAAATAATTCATCACTGGAATCAGTTCAGGCTTTGCAGCATTATACACACCACTGAGTATTACTGCTCTTGTTTCTGGAAGCATCTGGCCTTCTGAAACTGGCATAGGTAGTCCCCAGCTCTCTGCAAGTGCTTAATTTGCCTGTGCTTGGAGGTCAGTCTGCTTAATGTAAGCCTGATTTATCTGAGTTCTGACTCTCTCTTGGATCTTCTCTGTGATACTACAGTTTCCAAGGGTTTATCCCAAGTTACCACGTGCCAAACAGAGCAGCTGGTCTGCAGCACACTGTGAGATATCCCCTGGCTGGGTCTCCATTTCTTCCCTTTAACACATTTGCTGCTTTGCCAGGGCATGATCCTCCTCAGCTTCACATCTCTGAGAAGCAACAAGAGCTTTCCATGACAGTAACAGTGCTCATCCCTGATAAATGGGCAGCTGTTGGATGCACTGGGGGTCTCCAGATCCCTGTGATGTCAGAGGATGGAGAGCAATGGAGAGAGTGACAGAGCATGTGGCTGAAGGCAGCCTGTCACATAACATGCAAGTGAGCTGGGAGCCCTGCCCAGGAGTCCCAGGTCTGTGCTCACCAGCCATGTGTGATGGCCAAGGGCTGAAGGGTTTCTGGGTTATCACTTTCCTCTGTAGAGCCTGCTTAATTGCAACCTGTCAAGACTGTGGACCAACTTATGACTGTGGCCAACAACTTACGCTTCATTTTGTTTAAAAGTGGACCATATTGGATTTCAATGTATTGAGTGGTGGCACTAGCTGTTTGTTTTAACCATGGTGTGGTAAATCTAAAACTCAGCTCTAACTGTGACCAGGCATCACTACCTGTCTCGTGCATCTCTTGCCTCGCTGTCCCCTTCCCTTTCTCCTGCAGCTCAGTGTGGGTGCTGAAGCCCACTGGAGATGTGCAGCGGACACTCCAGCAGCTCCAGTGGGTGTGGTTCAGCTCTGCCAGCTTCACATCCCTGGCTGAAACCCACTTCTGTAGGGCTGTGTATGGGAAATGGGACTGACCTTGGCAGCAACTCTGCTGCCCTTGAGTGCAGGAGGTGCTCAGAGCACCAAGGATCTTCAGCAGCCCACAGGTACCACGATCCTCTCTGACAGCACATGAGGCTTGGCAGCCAGTCATAACAGGCTGTGTAGGAAGGGGATTTATAAGATGAACTTGAGGCAGAGGGCTTTGAGTCTCTGGGCTGTGGCATTCCAAATGGTGGAGAAAAGTAGCAGAAAGTGTCATGTTCAGGGCCTCCTTAGGGATATGAATATCTGAGAAGTTCTGCAAGTGAGCTGTTTTGGGTGCTGGAGATGTTCTTTGTTCCCAGGAATGCTGCACAGCTCCCTGGGAGAAACCCTCCCACCGATGAATTTCACAGGGTTTTAAATTCATAGGTCAGATGACAATCAGGAAGACCAGATGCTTGTTTGTGCTCCCCCACTCCCTCCTCCCTTAGTAGCTGAGATGAACCAGCGTCAGAGGCTGTACCTGCTACCCAAGCCACTTTTTCCCCCTTCTTTTTGAGGTTTGTTCAAACGAAGGAATGAAGGAGCCAGTTGATATTTCATTTGCAGGTCTCCCCTCCTTGGCAAACGGAGCAAAGCACAAGAGCTTGTTCTCCTCGCCAGCTTGCTCTCCTTCCAGCTGAGCTACCCAGGCTCCTGGGGGCTTGTGCTCGGCCTGGAGCAGACAGCAAGGACCAGCAATCTGTCAGCTGAGCTCTGGGGCTGCGCTGTGCACGACTGCAGCAGCACAGAGTGTGTCTCACACACACTGGCCCACTCGGGACATGCTCTCTTACAGTTTATGCTAATTCTCAGTATCCATGGCATCTTCAGACCTGGACACAAGGAATTGAGGAGCACACTGTGTTCAAGAGGGTTCAGTTAAACTTTAGATGAAAAACAGTAAGGGGCAGGTAGCTTCACTGATACCACAAAATGGCTGTATACAGCAGGCTTGCTGTGTCCATCTGGGCAGGTATAAATCTCTTGACTGGAGCATGCTGATGGTGTTTCCAATTTGCAGTGAGATCCAGCTGTGCGACTTCAAGGCTGTGCTGTAGATGTGCATAAAACACCATCTGGATAGAAGGGGGCATCCAGCTATATGGAGTGGGAAGTAATATCAGCAGATGCAAAAGCTAGAGACAAGGCTCTCCTGGGTGTTGTTGGCTGTTGAATTTACTGGGTCACAGCTTTGGGATCCAAATGTTCTCCTAATGTTACAATTTTTACTGGTTCTTGAGCATATCTGACAAATCCACAACAGCAATTTATCAACTATTCTGCTGCTGATAAACCTCAGGGTATAAATAAATAAATCAAGGTATAAACCTCAATGCAGTTTGATTCCCTAGGTCTTATCTTCTATAGGAATTTCTGGTTTAGGTGTAATATAACTTACCACTGTGAGTGTATTAGGCAACAGCCCTGGCATAGTTAATGCAGCTGATAACAGCAAAAAAGGCACAAGCATATGCCGATTTTGTTTTAAGAGTTGAAATAACCCACCAGATATTAGTTTTTCTAAATGCAAACCATATCTATAAAATGAGTGCCTGCCCACCTTTCTGAGGGGTGATCAGGCTTTAGCTTGCAAACCATTTGGGGCATGAATTGTACCTTCTCTCAGAGCCATAGGAGCAGAGCCTTATCAGTGCTGCTGTTAGAAGAGCCTTCAGGCTGACTAGTCACACCACAACTTGGGTTTCTTCCATGTGAGCACTTAATTAGATTGAACTCTGCTAATTTAAGATAACAAGATAAGGTTAGCCCGGTTAAGTGTATGTGGCGACTTTATCTGCTATCAGCGGTAGGCTTTGTCTTTTTCTCTTACATGTGTTTATCTTGTAATTCCCCACGAGGTGTTATCAGCACTCACCTGAGTGAGCAGGAACACGGAGCTGCAGTTCTGCAGGGGGCAGGCAGCCCTCGAGAGGGGGCAAGTCCTGGAGCACTTGGCAGGCCTTCAGGGGGTGACAATGGCCGTTGTTTAAAGCCAGGTGAGGGCTCTTTGCCTGTAAATAGTGCTTACATACACCTACACCCACACCCACACCCACACCCACACCCACACCTACACCTACACCTACACCTACACCTACACCTACACCTGTATCTAGCTAGACCCAGCTCTGCTCTTTCTCAGGCTCTGGAAAATATAAAGACCATCTGAGCTTATTTGTTCTTCGTGTTTTAAGCCTTTTGATATCATGCTTCACACTCTTTATGAAGTGAAGAGAGAATGGTTTGGTGGTTCAAAGGAAGCCGAGATTTCCATCTAATCAGTTACTTCCCAGATAACTGTTAAAAAAGTAAAGAGAAGGAGGTGCTGTAAAATCATAGGCTGGCGACATCAGAGCTGACTATTTTCTAAAGTGCTCGGGATTTCCAAGGTAGGAGCAGCAGCGCAAGCTTGTGTTCGAGTGTGTGGAAGCCTGTGGCTCTGACTCATACGAGGGCATGGGAGCTCACTGCTAGGATGCAGGCAGCTGCTCTGCTGAGCCAGGGAATTGCTGACCCCAGAATACCTGCTGTTTATGTCTGAGCGATCCTGGAAACAGCCACCAGGATTTCCTCCGGAAGCTGGAGATGAGGAGGTGCTCCCATACGAGCAGCATCTCCTAGTCAGTGGCATGCCACTGGGACCCCACATCTGCTCCTCTGTGCTGGTGTGGAGATGATCCAGCGCTCGAGAAATGAGGACAAACTCTAAGTGCTCTGACTACTGCTTGTGATCTCATTGCATCGGCCTGGACCTGCAGGGGAGCTACAGTAGGAATAGCAGCATTTCCTTAAGCTCCATTTGCATTTTATAAGAGCTGACTTCAAACTGCTCCACGGTTTGGAAGGGAGAATAAGGATACAGGGCTCAGGTAACACTGTTCCTCTGTCTAGAATAAAGAAGATGGAATGAATCAGCATAGATGAGAGAAAAGCTATTTTTGCTTCACTGTTTTTGTAATACTTATTTTCATTAGTATTATTCTCAGTAGTATTATAACAAATTAATAATGTAATAGTATAATTACCATATAACATATTAACATACATAATAACACATTATCTTTATTATGTTGTTACATAAGAAGATATAATGATAATTATTATATAGTTATTTTTGTTGTTATATAATTAGTATAATTATTAGCAGTATTATGCAGAAAAAATATATGCCTGAAAAAGTTCCCCTCCTGAGGATGGTGATTTCACATCCAAGTATAGTGAGAAATGACGAAGAAATGCAGGGAAAATGTCCTCTCTTCTGTTATGTACTATCTCATAATAATAATTTGGGGCTTCAAATAGGGAGCATAACCTCCCTCAGTCCTGTACAAAATAAGCACTAAAAAGAAACAGTCTCACCCTAGAGGTGTCTATAACCTGTGTATAAGGCATCTGTCCTGCAGAGAGAGGATGCTGGTTTCAAAGCTACCCCTATGCCTTGCTTTTAAGTACCATATTCAGCTGAATTGCACATTATTATATTACAGTTCTGGAATTTGTTCAAGTTAGCCTTTCCAGCTTCTCCTCGTCCTGTGCTTCATGCAGGTGTCCCAGCTGACTTAGAAATCAGTCCTATCTGAGGTCAACCTACCTACAAAATCAGCTACTTGGCAGATGTTGGCACCTCAGCTGTTGTGAATGACCTACTGCAGATCACTGATAACATATGTAACCTCCAAGATTATTTTGTCATGCTAAAGCTCACTACTTACTCTTCTTTGTTCTGATTTTCTGAGGTTAGAATCTGTAAAAATACACGAATATTGTAATGATTAATTTTTCTCATCTCCATGGTTTCTTGAAGCTCTCATCTTCATAGTTTTTTTCACATGTGGCTGACAGAGGTCTTGACTCACAAGCTGTCCACTTCTCCCCAGCTGTGGTGCTCATAATCTTCAAGTGTGCTTCTCCCTTCCCCTTTAAACATAGACATTGAACTCTCTTTTACACGTTTTCAAAAGGCTGGTATTTTAACCATCAGCATGTGCAGTGATCAGTCATTTAGTACCCACATTTTGAGGCTAACTTCAGCAAATGGGAGTAGCATGGGACAGATTATGTGTATAATGTGTTGTCACTATCACATTTATCTAACAATAATCGTGTATTTAAATGTAATTCTGTATTCATTAATTCATCGGTAAATGAAGCTGTGCTGCCAGATAACATTCTGTTTTTTGGCTACAGAACAGTTTAAAGGGGGATCACAAGGTCCATGTTTGGCACTGGGGTATTGTAGCTCAGGAGAAAAAAATCGATGTTGTAAACTGGCGGCGCTGACTGAAATGAATGCTCCCCCTGCTCCTCTCTTTGTTTGCACTGAATGGCACCACCACAGAAGCAGCAGCCAGGGAGCATCGAGAAACGGCCACAACCTTTCTGTGTGTGCAGCAAAATGCTACGCTGAGAATAAATATTTGTCATACCCTACAGGTCCTACTAAGCTGCAGATGGACAAAAAAATGAATCTGGTTTCAGGCAACAAAGAAATTAGTGCTACAGCTAGTGTTTCCCTATATTTATGTACCACATAAATTTATATTTACATATATTTATGTACCACATCTCCAGTAATTTTTGAGACAGTTTCCAGCATGTTCCCCTGAAACATGAGAATGGGGGTCAATAACATTAAATATTAACATAAGAGCTGGATACTAATGTCTGACCTTATCACAAGTCTAAAACTGGATATTTAAAAAACATCATGAGAAAGGGAAATCTCTTCTAATAGCATCTTGAATCTTTAAAGCGCAGCTTCCCCTGCTCCATTTCCTCTAATGAACTCTTACCACAACCTCCGCAAGCATTTGTCTAAAGCATGAACTTCATGCCAGTTTTCTTAATCTTTTAAATATTGGTTGTAGCACAGTTTTTAGTGCATTAGGTCTTTTTAGGTCCCCCTTGCTGCCTCGCCCCCTCCCCTCCCCTGTTCCCAGCACATTTAATTCACTAATACAGATGTAAACGGTGTTCCCAGCCGAGGATGCCCTTGAAATGGGTATGCATTTAGGTTCCGCCCCTGAGCTGGGTCTGCGTTAGCTTCTGTGTAAGTAATAGGTTTGTCTTCATCAGCATGGACAGAAGATGAGCTTGGACTCAACACCAGCTTGGGACTACTGCAGAATACAGTGTCGCTTTTTCTATCTTCTTCTTCCTCTGAAATATTCCCTCCATGTTCCCTTTCTGACAACTTTCCGCATGTTTCACTATCAAGTTAATCTTGAAGTAGAAGAAGACAGGTGTGGTGAGACATGTTTCTGGTGAAGACTTGGTATGACAGGCAGTGAAGGTACCATTTTTCTGCAAACCTGCACGAATACCACAGGGTCAGCACGTGACATGATCAGATGTGTGTGACCCTTACTGCGTGGAAATGTGGAGGTGCCAGCTGCTACTCACAATGGGTCAACACTTGCAGCTGCTGTAACGGAGAGTTCTGCAATAAATGGACACGCCTGAGAGCCGGGATGCCATCCAGAGGGACCTGAATGAGCTTGAGGAGTGGCCCCATGCGAAATTCATAAGAGACAACCAGGCCAAGTACAAGGCTCTGAATCTGGGTCACGGCAGCCCCTGGTGTCAATACAGGCTGGGGACTGAACAGATTGAGGGCAGCCCTGCTAAGAAGAATGTGCTGGTGCTGGTGGATGAAAAGCTGGATGTGAGCCAACAGTGTGCACTCACAGCCCAGAAAGCCATAACACATCCTGGGCTGCATCCAAAGAGCCCTGGCCAGCAGGTCAAGGGAGGTGATTCTGCCTCCCTGCTTCAGTCTCGTGGGACCCCACCCGTAGTGCTGCGTCCTGCTGCACAAAAAACTTGTCAGAGCAAGTCCAGAGGAGGGTCACAAAAATGACTGGAAGGCTTGAACACCTTTCCTATGAGGAAAGGCTGAGACAGTTGGGGTTGTTCAGCTTGGAGAAGACAAGACTCCAGGGAGACCTCACTGCAGCCTTTCAGTACTTAAAGGAAGCTTATAAGAAAGATGGAGACAGACTTCTTAGCATGGCCTGTTGTGATAGGACAAGGGGTAAGGATTTTAAAGTAAAAGATGGTAGATTTAGACCAGATATAAGGAATTTTTTTTGTTGTTGTTTTTTGGTGGTTTTTTTTTTTTGTTTTTTGTTTTTTTGGTTTTTTGGTTTTTTTTGGTTGGTTTTTTTTTTTGTAATTAGGGTGGTGAGGCACTGGAACAGGTTGCCTAGAGAAGTTGACCTGGTCTAGTTGAAGGAAATATTTACGGCCAGACTGGATGAGGCTCTGAGCAACCTGGTCTAGTTGAAGGCTTCCCTGAACATTGCAGAAGGGGTTGGACTAGATGACCTTTAAAGCTCATTTCCAACCCAAAATGTTCTATGATTCTGTGAAATGACAAATGTCATTGCATTAATAAAGTCTGTGACCTTCTCATGAGATTGCTTGTGTGGAATAGCTTGTTGAAACTATACTTGGATGACTTCTGTCCTGTACAAAACCTTGGACTTCATTGGTAAAAACTGGTACTTCCTATCAAAGCCTAGTTAGTCCTGTAGTGGATTTAATAATATTAATGCAGCTTGTCTGAAAAATGCATGAATTTTCATTTCTTTCTCCTACTGGCTGGCCTTGCTAGCATGGTGAAAATGTGGTATAAGGAGCACCAGATAATTGTCTTATTCTAAGAGAACCTGTTCACCTTCTCTTAGATAAGGAAAGCTTTTGGTTGATGCGGGGTGCTGTGGGGTGGCTGAAATTGCCATGTTGACCCAAAAGCATCCCCTGCAAGGGATGCCCTGGGGGTGCAGCTCGGCACCTCGCAGGCCGACTTCCAGCCCCCGTGCCGATGGATGGCACCGAGACACAGCCCCACACCCAGGCCGGGATAGCTCAGGCGTTACCAGGAGCAAGGAGCGTGGAGGGCTCTGCACATGGGTTCCGAAAGGTTTATTCTGAAGGGATCAGAGGCGAAAGAGAGCGAGCAGGCCTCGGGTACCAGCTTATAAGGGGTAACAGAAAGGGGGCTGGCAGAGCACCAGCGACCAATTACCTGGGGGCAAGGGGCAGGGGGAAGGCAGAGGGATACAACAACCAATGGGGAGAGGGAAGGGGCGGAGTGGGGGACCAGGTACCAGACAGGTACTGCCTGATGGGAGAAGAAGTCTTTCCCTGTAACCCGAGTTGGGGAAGCTATTTACATTTCTGAGTTGACCCACCAGTGCAGGGGGTCTCCTGCACCAGGGGTTTCTGGCATCTCAGCTTCTACCGTTGCCAGCTCAACCGCCCCAATATTTGGTAAAGCTTTTACTGAACTCTTGGTAAAAAATAACTGCTTAGCTGAAGGACGACAGTAGAGACTGAAAAGTAAGAGCTTGATGCCAAATGAAAGCTTTGAGGTGAGGATTAGTGTGTGTGACTCATGTCAATAAATCCACCCAGTGCTTAGTGTGGGCTCAACCATAAGTAGTCTTCTCTTCAGGGTCCCAAGTAATCTTTGTGGCCTTGGGTTATTAGGGTTATTAGCCCAGTTATAGACTTGCTTGGCCAGTCTCTTTACTGCTTCTCTCAAAAATTCCAGCAGTAGTGGGGATCATGCAGCTCCCTGCATCACCTCCCTTTCTGAGGCCCTCTGGGTGGCTGCAGGGGGAAACACAATGTAGAAGCACAGGGCAAGGGAGAAGATGAGGTCCAGTATGCTCACCCCTGAGGCAGGAGAGGGCACTTGCATTTGTGTCAGCATTTGTGCTGATGTTGGCACAGTGCCGTGACTTCCACCGCAGTGACCCCAGAGCAGCGCTGCTCACATGCAAAAGCCATGGGAGGAGGCAACGGGAGAACCACTAAAATAAACATGAACAGAGAAGCATTATTGCAGCATGAAAATCTTTATGGCTGATTTTAGCAGGGGAAGACCACAACAGCAGTCTCGTTACATCCCAGGAAGGAAGTGTGTCACATGCAGAGATCTTTATGCACAGACAAGTGGTTCAGAGTGGGTAATGCATAATATAAATAGCTCCTTAAAATCTAGGCTGGTGCAAGTCCACCTGGCCATCTATCTTAAAAATGCTTAGAAAGTAGTTCTAAAAATACCATACGCAGTTGCTGTGGGATGAACTTAAAACTTCCATTACGTTCCTGTAAATGAACATTAAATTAGTAAGATGTGCACCAGTCCACTAAAAGAAAGGAAAGAAACTCCCTTCTTTGCTCCTAAGGCTGAAAAAGGCAAGACTGGAGACACATTCACACACAGAACTGTACGTAAACTGTGGAGTTTGAGTAAGGGAAATGAGATCAGTAGCAGTTGTTAGTTATGAGTCATCCCTTCACAGTTTTCTGGACCATGGGAGAGAGCAGCATGTTCCAAGCAATATGCTTACTGGAGTAAAAAATTCAGTCACCACAGCCTATTTACATCAAACAATATTATTGTGGCTACGGCCTCTGGGGAAGAACAGAGCTGAAACCATAATGCAACTTTTGATAGCAAATAGAAGCAAATAGAAAGACTGAGAGCTAAACTAATTTAATGAATGTTGTTTATTTAAATATTTATAGAATAAATTTCACTCCAATATGCATTCTACTGAAGGCAAAATGTGGCTCTCCCCTGTTTAAATTACAAGGTGAGTAATATTTAATTTAAACTAAAAATGCTTATTATTAGATCCTGTAGGGTTGTATTGCAATATCTAATTTCTAGATAGCTGGCTGCTTTCTTCTGCATACAGAATGCAGAGCTAAGCACCCCAGCTTCCTTTGTGGTGTACCAGGGAAGAAGGAGAGGGATGCAGAAAGAAGAAGCAGCTGTATACTTATTTGCTGGGGCTTTTTTGTCAGCTGCAATTTGTTGTGAACCTGCAGCTTCTTTGTTCCTACACATCACACAGGGAAAACTTTCCTTCATCTAGTCTAAATTTAATCTATTCCAAGCAGTCTTTTGCCTTGTCAACATTAGTGTTAGTCACCTGGACTGTGCTTTTGGAACAAATTGACCACTGGTCCCCACTTACTGCATCTGGCGTTGCATGCTTGGAGTCTGTAAGCTCGACTTCTTCCAGATTAAATTAAGCCATGAGATTTTTCAGGAGCACATTTAATGTGTGTGAACCACGAGTGCATGTTCAGTCCACTGGACCAGACGAGCTGGTCTTAAACAACTCTCCTAAAAGGCACCTAATGTAGATGTCAGGCTTTCAGCATGAGCTGTTTCACTCTGCTGATCCTTCCTATAATGCTGCATTTCTTGTGGTGCAGACAGAGCCCTTCTCTCAGGTCACTGCAGGTTGCTTGGACTGAAATGTTTCTCTATTTCCCATTTTTCCCTGGCCTACAGCTAGCTCTCACCTTCAACAGCATTCAGCTGCCTCTCCGGAAATCATATTAAAAAAAAAAATCTATCTCTGTAAAATGCAAATCAAATCTTAGCAGACAGCTGACACCTAGTGAAAAAAAAGTCACCTGATTATGGAAATAAAAGCGAGAACCAGCACTTCATTGATTTGTAAGAAAAACATCTTTAAAAGTTCAATACGTGTTCTGCTTCACTTCCTCTTAACTGCATAATCACTCACACTTTGAACTCTCCTGACAACCTGGTGACACATCTGCATGTGAGAGAGCAGATTTCTGGCAAATCCCAACTACCCTGCATCAGTACAGGCAGGTATTTCTTATATACCCAGATATGATTGTCCATATGACTGTGATTAGCACTATTAATATGCTACATAGCCAAATGCCTCCCTAACTCAGAGGATCAGGGGTACGCAGGGGATTTGTGTCTCAGAGTGCTCCTGTTGCCATTCTGGCAGGTCCTCCCTTCTCTGTCCCAGCTACCATTTTGTGCCTGAAGAATCACGCTCAGTGAGATGGAGCGGGAGTGCCTTTGTTGGGAGCCCATCCTGTGGGTGTGCAGGGCATGCTCAGAGCAGAGGGAGTCTCTCGTGCAGGTGCCGCTGTAGAGAACCTGATTTCTCAAACTCAGGCACTTCGGTGTCAGGCTGAGTTGCTCTCCACTGTCAAGGCAGAGCTACACCACAATGTGCTCCGAAGCAACACTTTAGGTGTTTGTGACAGGATAAATAGGAAAGAAAATGGAAGCAACTCCTGAAATTAGGAATTTCCTTGCTTAAGCAGAGCTATGGAGGTGGAGCAGGTTGAAATGAACATAATTTCATGGCACCTGAATTTTCTGAACTGAAGCCTCTTTGAACTCACTGCATGTTAACAACACAGGGGGAAGTACAGAATAATTAGCGTGCAGCAATACAAACTTCTGCTTATTTCAAACAATTTTCCACTGTAAAATTTCTCATGAGTACTGATGTATCTGTCCTTTAATTACCATTCACACAAGTGATTTAAAGTCTATTTTATTACTCTAGTATAGGCTACTTAAATTTGAAATCACATAGGCTTCTATAGGCAAAAGGCAGAGACCTCCTTAAGAACAGTGAGCAATCTATGGAGGATTTCTCCAAGTCAAATGGAAAGAGAAAAACAGCCTCTGAAGGCCACGGCAGCTCAGAATGGTAGGAACTTACATAATACATTGCATATAAGTGTATCAGGAGCTAAAACCTGGCCTGATGGAATGAGTTGCAAACGCTGAGGAAAGCATGCTGGCTGCTGAAAGCATTTTAGAGGCTGGAAGCCAGGAAAAACATGGAAAAGTAATGGAGTGAGTTATCCTGGGACAGATCTCCTGGAGACAGAAAATTCAGGCAAGCAGAGCTGAGAGGAAAAGCTGTCTTGAAAAAGAGTGAGCAGCACAAGTGTGCGCTGTTCATTTCCAGGTTGTTTCGGCGACACAGGCATGCATGCACTTCCCTGCAAACAAACAGGACTGCACAACCAAGAATAACCTTACTCATATAATCTTCTCCTCTCGCTAGGAATAAACCACAGTGCCATTGAGCGTTGGCTGACTGAAACAAAACAGTCATATAATAGGAGCATGTTTGGACAGCCAGCTCCTGCCGCATCAGCTGTTCTGTTGTACCTGGCCCTTCGTGCACAGGAACCCAGATGGAGCAGGGTCCCATTTCCCTGGGAGGTGATACATCTGGTGAACCAACCCACCTCTAATCAACATCTTAGCTCTGAAAATGGTGGCTTCTGATTGCATATCCAAACCCAGGATTGTCTTCAGTGAGCAGGAAGCAGCAAAGCAGCAAGGCGTGAGAAGCTGCACTGCGGTTACAGGGTCAGCTGAGCCCTCAGCCAGTGCTTCTGAAGCCAAATGTGTATTCCTACAGTGTCACTGATCTAAAGGAAGATCTCAGTTTTAAAGCCTTGGAGCACAGCCGACAGGGAAGCTTTCTGGGATGCTGATCCTCCTGTAGCTCCTCACAAATGACACATTTTCCTGGGCAGGCAGGATGCTGGAGGTGCAGCCCTAAACGTTACTTCCAGCGAACCATGGGAGATACACAGAATTTCCTGTTGAAGGGTTTCCTGAGCATTAGAGGAGAACCTCACACCAAGGTCATCTTGGAACAGCTGTAAGATGTGCCCCCTCAAAGCTTACCTCAGTCCTGCGCACTGAGAAGCAGGAAACTGTCCAGTGAGCAATAAACTGTATCACCTATAATCCCTGTAGCCCATGCCTCCTCCATGGTTATCAAATACTGCATGTCTTTCCTTGCTTAAAAGCTCCAACACTGATAACTGAACCAAAATGTTGTTTTCCTGACAGCTGCTGTGCAGATTTGGGCTGTGTTAGTGCCTGGTGTTGACACCAACCACCTAGCTCCTTAGACGGTGAACTCCGTGTGTGTTTACACAAGCTAAACACCATTTCATTGCTCTGCCTCTGCCACACATACTGAGGCTTGTGCCTGCTTAGCTGTTCCCTCCACTGTCTCCTCCTGTTCCCTATCCAGCACGGGAGGCAGGCCTGGCTTGCCCCTTGTTTTTGTACAAGCACCAGCAGAGCTGTGAATGCACATTCCCAAGTGCACTGTGCACAGCAAAGGAAACAGCACAAGGGCACTTGGCTGTGGTATGTAGGCCCTACCTACTCCTGCTGCTCCAGTCCATGTGTTTGGCCCATGACTCCGTCCTCCATCCCAAGTTGTGCTGCTGGATAATTCCCATGGGATCCATGTGGAGGTGTATGACTCCCAGGCTGGGCACTCCCAGCTGGGACAGCGAGCACACATCAGAAATACAGTTCAGGATGAGTTGCATTAGGATGACAAGTCAAAGTCTTGGAGACAAACAAAGCAGGACCCTTGGGGGTCCATGATCAGCAGTGCCACACCCACTCAAAAGTCCCTGCCTCCCATCAGGGGCAGTCCTTGGCTACCTCCCAGCCTTAGACCCGGCAAAGCCTGATCCTGCATTTCTGCACAGCCAGCTTTTGAAGGCAGGTAACAAGGCTGGTATTTCATTCTTTCAGGTGGGCTGCCAGGGGATTTCCAGGGGCTGTAGCTTGAGCACAGTCAGCCAACCAAGTGGTCAAGGCTTCAAGGGACCAGTTGGGACAGCCCTTGCAGAATGTTTTCCTGCCTACTCTGTTGTCCTCATGCCTGCCAAGGTGGCACAGCGCCTGCCAGCCTGCTGCCAACTCCCTGTCACAGCCAGCCCAGCCAGTGTTACTGCCCAGGGCACCCACTTCTTGCTGCATATTCACTCACTCTTTTATGGAGGTATCTGTAATATGCTCACACTGTGGCCTCTTTGGTCAAAGTCTTCTGTGGTTAGTAAACAAAAAACCCCAACAAATTCTTTGAACACCCCTGGGAGCATTTATCCAGAACTAGAGATGGTGAGGGGAACTATGCCATACCAAAACTGTACTGCAAACATACTTTATACTGCTCATACCTGTACCACATTCCTATGAACGCCTGAGATAAGATCTTGTCCCATATGGGAAATCCAGAGCATCTTGGTCTGTACAGACTACAATTTAAGCTGAACCTCTTAGGTTGATGCCCTTTGTAGCTGACATGTAGGTCAACACAAATGTGTTCAGGTTTTGTGGTCACTGCACTGGAATTCCAGACATCTAACTCCTTGCCAGCATGGGGGATCACCTTTACCCCTTTGCAATTCTGTAAGAACTTGGTGTACAGTGCCCACCCGGGCATCACTCCATGTGTATGGTATGAGTCAGTCAGAGCAGTGGAGGAGATGATACCAGAAAGGCGTTGCAGGGCAGCTTGCGAAGACTTACGAGAAAAGTGTCACGCCAAAGAGCACGGGATTTGCCCAGGAGCTGCAGTTCAGTGCTTCTCCAGCAGCACCCTCAGGCTGACCTGCCAGAGCACTCCAGATATGACTCATGACTGCTCACAGCACTAGCCATCAGCAGGGGGATTCCTTAGGTGCACTTTCATTTGCTGTGCCCAGTTACTGCTCTGCAGACCTACCAAGATCTTGGCACTCAGAAAACATGAAGAAAATTAAAGCTTTGTTCAAACATACAGGCCAAAGCCATGCATCCTAAATATTCACGTGGCTCAGATTGTTTCAGGGGTGACTGTGCAAACCATATGCTGGGTGAAAGCTCTCTTGACAAGCCCCAGCAAAATGTATTTTAGTTTCAGGCTCAGCAAACTGTTACTGACATAATTCAGTCAAAATACAACATGCTCTAAAGGAATATCACTGCCTGTTCACTTTCAGGGTAACACCCCTCACCATTTGGCCATGGGTAGGTTATCTTGCGAAAACCCCAGATGTTTCGAAGAAAACTCAAAGTCATGCCCACGTGATATAATAACTTTCAGTGAGATTGAACCTAGGAAGTTTTACCTGGGTTTTGCCCAAGGTAGTCTGTCTCAAGACCAGATGTCCTTTTCCCCACAGACATCTCCAAGGCAGCTATTTCCAGACCTTTCTTTCCTTAACTGTATTGATGTAGTTAGAGCTGCAAAAGCCAGCTGGGTCGAATTCCTATGGTCAGAGCTTGCCATAGTGACTTTCAATGTTGTGCTTTACTGACCCCCTGAGAGTCCAACAGGGAAGAGTTTCTGGTAACAATCTCTTGTCTGCTGGAAGCAGGATGGGCTCATACACCAGCAGCACAACTGTCCAAGCCTGCTCACCACCTGGAAGGGGGACAAATAAAATGGGGGTTGGAGAAGGAGCCAGGATGCATGCATTTAAACAGGATCTTCCTCCTGGATATAAATGAGCTCTGAGAAAACAGATCTGTTTGAATACAGTTGGTGGAGGTCCTGTTTTCTACAGGGTCCTCTATGGAGACCCACTGACCATTCAGATTGTGTCCACAAGGACAATGATAGTGTTTGCTGCTCCAGAAAGGCCTCTGGTATGTGCAGCAATAAATCTCCCATTTTTATCATAAATGGAACCCATTTTCAACACCCTAATTAATGGTACATTATGGCAAAAGAATGACTGTAGCAGAGCATACAAAATGCTGTATTTAGAGACAGACTTGCCAGTCAGTTGGAAGTCTCTGAGTAATGAAACTGTCACCTCAGACCCTCATCCCTCAGGAAAATGGGCAGTTGTATCAAGCCTGCAGACAAGAAGTGGTGATAAGACCAGCTCTCGCCAGGCAGGCCTAGAGGAAGAGTTCTTCCACCAGCTTCACACCTCTGGCTTAGGAATGAGAGGAGATTCTTAGGAGAGAGGAAATTCTGCCCATCCTAACAGAAAGTGGTGACATTGTGGCTGTGACACCATTGGCTTCAAAAAGGGATAGAAAGCAAAGCCATAAGGGACATCTGAGGTTGTGGATGCAACTCCATAGTTGTTGGTGATTGTTATGTCACAGTTTTATCAGAAAGAGATAGGAGCTTTACCTAAAATCCACCGAAATCACAGATTATTATCGGCTGCACTATGGGAAAATCTCTCTTGGAGCAGTAGATTGCAACTTGCATATACCATGTAATGAGTAAAGACACAAAAACCCCCCTGTGCATTGCAGGCAATGCTGAAATCCTAATTAATAAGTGATAGGTAAGGAGACTAAAAATGCACTTTCATTGAAAACAAATGATCATTCTCATCTCCATAGATAGCAGTATGAGTGACAACAGTGACGTGAGGAACAGATTGAATATAAATGGAACATAACCAACAGCAACATTTGAAGTGGCTTCTAAAAATGGGAACAGGAACTACAGAAGGTCAAGCCAAAAAGCTCAGTACTTTCCTGGTGATGTATTACTACCACGTAAGATGGGCTTTAGCCACAAAAAATGTCAAGCGTGTAAAGCACAGACAAGCCTTCTGTTGAACTGTCAGCTGAAACAAAGGTCTCATTTATGCAGAAAGAATTTCTGTCAAAACAAACGCCTGCAGTTTTACCTATCTTTCTGGGCATCTTTAATGGCCACGGATTTCTAAACATAGGCCAGGGGCCTGTGTATAGCACAAGGAGAACTGTATTCACTAGAAAAGGAGTGAAGCATTAGTCTGGCAAACCTCCTGCCATGCTGCAGGACCAAGAGAGAAGATGCCTTCTCCTCCCGTAACTTTAGAGGTAATCCATTGACTAAGTAACCTAGAGGGCAGTCCAACTATCTTATGATCATCCAGGACAGTAAATGATCCTCACTACTCAAGTCACTCGTAGGCTGGAATTCCACTTGTGCTTTGGTAGTGATGAAGAGCATCATCCTGCAGCTTCGAGGGTAATTTAGTCCAACCTGGTGGAAATGCTGCCTCCTTCTGTTCTTAGCCTTCATGCAGCTCAGCTCCAGATATTTCAGTTTTATTTAGAGGCGAACAGGAGGAGCCTCATCAGAGGTTACTTAGCTTTGAGCTGTCATCTCACCCCATGCCTTACCACTGATAAAACAATCCAACAAAAGCACTGTAGACTTTGGGGCAAAAAAAGAGCATTATTCCAGGTCCTAGTGCCAATCCTTGCTATCTTGGCACAGAGGAGCCCTCTCTCCTCCCTGTTTGCACAAAGTCTTATTTCACATGCAGCACTGACAATTGTGAAAGTATTGTGCTGGAATTCTGGACAGACAGTTCCAGCAAAGAGACATTTTGGGGCTGTCCTGCCTGCTCCCCATGGGTATGCATAGAGCCCAGTTACAGCTGTGGAAGAATCTGCTCTGTGGCAGAATCTGCTCTGTGGCCAGTCTTCCCACTCCTCACCTGAGGACTCTTGCCTGCATCTCTCACTTGGGAATCACAGAATCACTTACTGGATAAGGTTGGAAGGGACCACAGAGGGTCATCTGGTCCAGCCTCCCTCAAGCAGGGTCCTCCTAGAGAAATATTAACAGAATGAAAATGTTAAAACAGAGTGGAAGGAAATGCACATCAGCCAGCACTGTCTTTATCTACCATCCAAAAGGGGTTGAATCTGACAATCCGTACCCAAGAAGCATGGAGAACACAAGTACTGGATAACTACGTATTTTCAAAACATTCCAACACATGCTCAATAAATGTCAGCTGCACAATGAAAAGGCACAGTGCTGTGTATTGGTAGCTAGATTTGGAAGTGAAGTGAAATCTAATCATGGTTATCCCAGAAAGGGGAGTTTTATCAACATACTCGTTTTGACTTGCCAGAAGAAATGACAAATGGAAAGATTGGACTGCCCAGGACACCCTCCAGACACAGTACAAGTAAAACATATTTGTTAGGTGTAGCATTTCAACTGTTTCATCTATTTTATTCTTGTTTTTAACCACCAGCAATGAAATGTGTGACTGGGCTCTGAGAAGCAAACATCAGGAAAAACCTTGGAACAGTAATGTGATGATAAACAGAGTAGAAATGGATAATAAATCACAATGGATTAACAGCAAGAATAATGCCTGAGACCTAGAGACTATCAAATTATGTGAAGTCATTTGCTGTGGAGCAATTACCTTCCACAGTATTTCCGATTCTCACAGTAGGTGGCCAGCTCTATTGATTCAAGATACATTTATAATGTCAGGAGCTAAAAAAAGTGTTTCCATGCCTTGGGAAGGTGATTTCTGTTAATGCATTACTAGCAGATACTGCCACGGAATATGGGACAGAGCAACAAGAACACTGATGAATGCCAGGGCCAGGTTTACTACAACTGTGTTACTGGTACAAAAATGCTGAAGAATATGCTGACCATGCTGATTAATTTATTTCCAGTCATTACTTGAGCTTTAGTCTCAGACTTGCTTATTATATTCAGTTGAATGATTTTAAATTGTTTTCTTTCAGGTAGAATTTTAGAGGGGAATCTCTGCACTTCTATATTTATGAAATGTTAACCTGTGCTGAAAAAATGAGTTGCTATAAAGCAACTTTTTGCCAAAAAATACTTAATAAATAATTAATGCAAAACATGATTTACTATCACCTGTGAAAAATTTACCAAGATTTCTGCTTGTGTGAGAGTATTAACTATCAGCTTAAAAAAAAAAAAAAGATGTTTACTGGTACCCAGGATAAGCAGAAAGAGATGAAGCTTGATGTGCTCACCCAGTTCTTGCACTTCTTCCCTTCAGTACAATATCTACTGTAACAAATGGGAAGAATTTACAGGGGATTTGCAGGAATATGCGAAAAGCAGCAAGACTTGCTTGAAGTCTGGGTCTGTTGTTTTCATGTTTATCACTCTTATGTTACTGGTGGAGATATGGACAAATAATATCCAATAAATGTAGTAAGGCTGGGGAGCTTTGCAATTTTTGAGGTTATATTAGCCAAAAAAGTAGTTTGCTTGGTGCAACTCATTTTTTTGGAAAATGATAACTCTTTGATCAGCCTTTACTTACATGAAAAGGGACTTGCTACTCAGCAAACTTTTTCAGCTATAGAAGCCAAGGGAGGCCTGAATGAAACTGGATGTTCAGGATATCTCCTTGAAGCTGGACCTATGAGGTAGTACTGGAGACATTTTAGCTTGAATATCTTAAAGATAAATTATGGTAGCTGAAGTCATCCAGTGCTGGGATTCCTGTCCATTGGCTCAGACTCTCTGGCAGCCAGGGCACTGTGGTATCAGACCAGCCTGGGCTCCTGCTTAAGAAGAGTATTTCTGGTGAGCAAAGCATGCCTAGACCCTGCACTATGGCTTCAAGCTGTAGGTCTCTGGAGAGAACCCACTTTGCAGGCTTCAGGACTACGGCTGGGGAGCTTTTTACTGATGATACTGCATGGCTCGTTGCTGTGCAAGCAAAGAGGCAGATTTCAAAGCTTGGATATGCTCCTCATATCCTTGAGGAGCAGGCACACTGGTGGGCCCTTAGTGTGCTCTCACACGGGAGCTACATTTCTAAAGAGACATTATTGTGGTTGTACGTGGGGTCTCAAAGGCCCAGGTTGGACACAAAAAGGAAGCGTGGGATTTGTCTTCTTGTTTTTCCCAAGAAAACGAAAAAAAAAATCTAAAAGAAAATGCATTGGATGTACATTTCAGTCACTGGACCGCAGATCAGCAGCTAGAAAAGTCTGAATTAAACCCAAATTGGCAAGGCTTTCTAATGAAAATGTTATTGTTCCCATATGCTGTAACACTTTAGATGCCTGAAAGTCACAAAGTCAAAGCCATTAAAATATTGCATAAACAAACAGGAGATAAAACAGGGGCAAATACAGTTAAATCATTGTGCAAAGCCAAAAGCCTCTGGAAACACAGCTCTGAGAGGGTTTATCCAGCTTCAGAATATTAGAAGTGGTGGGGAAGGTCTCATAGCATGTACAGCTCAAATTCAACTACATCTCATGTTGCTTGGAAGTCCTGTGTCTGAGCAGGTCAACCTCTAAACTACCTGCCACTTCGAAAACAGTCTTTCTGAAATCTGAGTACACTGTGGCTTAACGAGATACAGGCTATAGATTACCTTTTCTTAAGCCTTTGCCTCTGATTTCTGCAGGGAACCTGCTGCTCTGGGTTCATCCTTTCCAAGGCTTTTCTGCACAAGCATCACTTTTAAAAGGAGCACAGTGAAATGAAAAGGGAAAAGCAGATTGAAACGTGCTTGAGAGCGTGTAAACCCAGAAACGAACAAAGCTGCCTAAGACAGAGCATGGTGAAGCTTTAGCTGTGTTGAGACATCACCTACAATGTGAAACTACATACAACCAAGTTGCTGAGGGAGCTGGGCAGCAGGCACTGATGAAGGCCATGCTTCCACTACACCCTGCAGTTTGCTGTAGAGTTACTGGAGCTTTTTAGAGCTTGGGCACCAAAGGGAAATTATATAATGTCTCTAAATACACAAAGGGAAAGCATTTAAGCCAGTCCTAAAGGTACAGCTGGAAGCCCTCTGGCAGAATTGTCCACATTCCCTCCAGCTCTGGATGTCATAAAAGACACCCACCACCCTTCCATTGCTTGTTCATTCTTAACTGAGGCTCCTTTGTGCTCACCAGGTGTGGTCTTCAGTTGTAGCATCTTTATAATTGTGCAGGATGTGATTTGCTTCAGGGATTAATTACAGCTGGTGAGGAGGCTGCAATCTGCTCCCTGAGACCTTTGCTTTAAATATTGCAAAAGTTTGCTTTTAGTGCACATGAACATGGAAGGGAAAGAACTTCACTTTTCACTGCAGGGAAGGCTAGAGAGCCAGGCTCCACATTCTCCTGGGATGCAGGAAATTTAAAAGGAATCATTAATGGGATAGAGTAGCAAGGCCATGCTAAACACCACAGGAAATGATCAGCAGCACTGTGGCAGCATAGCTGTGGCTGAAAGTGTAAAACAAGAACAGACCCAAATTTATTTACACACTTGCATATGTGAAAACTCTGTGGATTTAAAGGGGTAATGAAAGTTATCTTGTAGTGTATTTGAACAGTGAAACCAGTAACAGCTGTGCTAATGAAATAGCCCTTTTGATAATTTAAGCTGCATCTTTCCTAATCCTGCCCAGAGAAATTAAGGGCTTTTGTTGTCAAAGAAAGCATACTGTGTTTTAGGTGGGGGGGGAATGGCCATGGAAAAGGTGTTGTTAGGAAGAAAAATATTTGGAGTTGAGATACTGCTGATGAAAGAGGGGAACAATTCAAACAAGGAAGAAGAGATAGAACAGAGCAGCATTCCTCTTACATTCCTTTAGCAACCTCTTCTGAGCTGCCCAGATACTCAGTTTGGGAAGGCTCTCTGGGATATCCCTCCCCTTTCACTCTCTGTCAGACTTCAGTATGGTACCTCCCCAAATCTCTCAGGCATGCTCTGCTGGCTTAACTTTGATGGGATAAAGGGGACACAGTGTCCAAGGTGGAAACATGATCCTGCTACAGCTGAAGGTATTTACAGTGAATTGAGAATAGAGAGAGGACAGCCTGGGTGAGAACCTAGGGTGTCCTAGGGTGACAACCATCATTATGCACCTTCACCACGTTGTTAAAAAGCCTGTAAACAGACAGCTAGAATGGATCATCTGAAGTATTTACTAGCACTTTTATTTGAACAAAATCACATATTATTTCTTCCAAACCACAAAAAATATTAAAACCTCCTTTGGCATGGCCTTCAGGATTGTTAATGATAAGAATGAACATTCCTTTAGAACACATAAAGAGGAAAAGAGTTAAAAAACATCTAGGGCTCCACGGCTGTAGCTAAAGTGCAATTCTATCACCATGAAGAAAAAACAGACCCAGAAGGGACAGACATTTTAGCTTTGTTTTCACCTGAGGACAGATATGATCCAAGGGACAAGGGGTTCAGAGAGAAAGGAAAACACTGGGAACAACAAGAGACAGGAGAGGAAGCAAGACAGGTGCTCAGCCCTTGAATTTCAGATTGTCCTGAAGGACTTGGCCAAAGCCCCCGTCTGTCTCAGTCACGTCAGTGCTGCTGGAACGCCAGATTTCCCCACATCCCAGAGGAAAATGGTGAAAAGAGTCATCCTCACTGGGTGACTTTACAATCCACCCACTCACTAGGCTGGGCCCATCCCACCACCCCAGCCAGCAGCCATGCAGTAAGAGCACCTCCCCGGGGATAGAGACAGGCTGGGACATGGGCATGGCTTGGTGGGACACACGGCCGAGGAGGGCAGGGCTGTAGGGGGCTGGAGGACTGCTGGGGCAGCAGGTGACAGCCTGGGGGGCTGATATGGGGTCCTGGGCCCCAGCAGGATGGGGAGCCCGTGTGCCTGACTGGGTCAGGCAGAGCTGTGAATGCCCTCAGGGCTTCAATGCTTTTTTCCCTTCATCTTCTCTGAGATTTTAAAATTGTTTTACTGTTCCTCCTGAAATTTTTCACTTCTTGCTTCCAGTCCTGATGAGTACATCATAGGTCAGCAGATGGTTCCTCCCCATTTGACCAGCTGGCACCCACTGGATCTTTCCTTTTCTTTCCTTGTTCTGGGGGTCTCCAGGGTGGTGTGGAGCCAAGAGACCTCTGGTGCAGGCACTGCTCAACTGCTGGCATCACCTGAGGCAGAGGGGCCCCTCAAAGCAGGGAGCAAGGGTTAGCAGGGATGAAGGGAGGGTGAATGATGGAGGAGGTATCAACACGTGGACTTCCTGCAGTAGAGGTGTCAGAGCTCTCTTACTGTGGAAATGTAATAGGGACAATATTTGGGGGAGAGAAGGATTATTCTGAAGCACAAGGTTGCTTATTCTTCCAGTTTTATTCTTCCAGTTATTTCAAGGGCTGCAATAAAAGCAAATGCATACTGTCAGCCTAAGGTGAATGAAAGTGCAAACAAGGAACTGGAGCGACATCAGCTGCAGTGTGGTGCCAGCACTACCCCCCTTTATATCAACCCATGTAATTTATTTATGCATTTGGACTTGCTGTTTTTCCTTCTCCTTTCTCCCTGCTGCCCTCACTCCCTGCAGGGCTTTCATTCCTCTTTCCTGCCTGGTCTCCCATGTTGCCCCTGGCTGCCTGCCCCTGCCTGGCCTGGCAGGGCTGGACTGGGTCCCAGGACTCCCCAGCCCTGCTGCCACCACTCCTGAGACCTCGTGTCGCCCTGGTTTTTCACTGCATGCCTCGTTCGCGTTAGCAGTGAAGGACTTTCTCATAAGTTGTAAGATAAACAATACCCATGTTTTTGTAACGAATCTTTTCTAGGCTGTACTTTTAGAATTGTTTTGCATTCCTTCTCCAGAGGCGGAGGAAGGTGATGGACTGAATTTATATCCTATCAATTTGGAGAGGCTTAACCTCTTCATCCAATTGTTGATTGTCTGTACATATGTATATAAGTGTGAAAATAGATGAGGGGCCAAACTTTTTGCCCATTAGCCCGAGACCTTAGCGTGTGAATGAAACCTGCGTCCGTGCCTGATTGTTAGTGTCGATCTGCGACAACCTCAGGAATGCTTCATAACGGCAGTTTTACAGTGTGATAGTTTCCATGGGAAGGGTGGGTTAATTAAGTCATTAAATGCCTTCTTATCTCTGGCAGGCAAAATTAGAGAATCGCCTTTACTGGAAGTGTTTCAAAAAGTGCTTCAGTCCTGTTCCCTCTTTGTTTCTCTTTCACACTGGCCCCAGCATTTTAAAGCACTGTTCCAAGCTTTAAACTAGCTTGTGTTATGTTTTGGTTCATGTTGTGGCTGGCTGTACCAATTCTGCTGTAGCATTTTGGAGCATCCCAAAATAATTTCCTTTTTTCCTCCTCTACTACTGCATCTATTATCAGGAGTGCATCATCATCCATTTGGTTGCTTTCACCTATTTTACAAAACAAAAAGTCTTACCCATAAACATAAAGAACTTAATTTGAACAATCAATGAAAAACTACTTAACTGGAACCCACTGCCATAATTTTAAGACTTTTTCCTCAGTAAGTAGTTTGGGGAAATGATGGCAGCAGGAGTCAGTGATGATGTGGCTTATTTTTCCAAAAGGGACTGAGCCTGGCCGAGCCAGTAGTGTGCAGGATTGAGCTTAAACTGCTAAAAAGGCTTTCTGAACAAGGTCTGACGAAAAAGCTGAGAATATTATTCTCTAAAGAAGGAAAATACTGTTCCCTATAATGGCAGAGCTGCTGAGTTTCTATTGCTGTTGAAAATAACTCAATGCTTAGGAATACATATTGGAAGAGTTACATCATAGATTCTACAAGACACATTTAAATGGTAAGTTGTCCTTCATTATTTAGTGAAAATTTCTTCTAATTTTTGTTACTTTTAATAGATTCCTCTGTTGGAAAAATGTAAAGTAATTTTCAAATAGGATTTGTAAATAACTTAGTTTTAAATTCAAATAAAATATGGTTGAAACCCCAAACTCATTGCTCTGAAAACCAGCACATGCATTTTGAGGAGTAGGATGAGATATTGTGTCTTTATTTAAAATTTTTAACTCTAGTGGCTGAGACTTCATTTTCAAGCTTTCTCAAATATGAAGGAGATTTTTATTCTTTAAAATATTGTCTTAAAGCAAAGGTTTAAATTCCTTAAAACCAAGTAATTCCTGGAAGCTTTAAAGAAAACACTAGTAATTGGAACACTTTCTATAGAACTTCAAAAATGCAAAGCAAGTCTCATTGACTTGTAAGAGTTATTTAAAGCAAAAAAAATCTGTATCTACGTCTGGGATTTTTTGAAAAAATACCAACAACCAAACACACCCTCCCCCCCCAACAAAAAACAAACCAAAAAACAACAACAACAGAAAACAAAACCAAGGAGTGAACCTGGAAAAATCCCAGCCTTCCCAAACAGCACTGATGTTCTTCTCATGCAGCTATTGATCTGGTGGTATTTCAAAGACTGGGGGCTTTTGTGGTGGGCTTCATTAGATCCTTTGAAGTTCCTCCCCTACTTCATTTTAATTATAAATTTTAATTTCCATGTTTGGTATTGCTAACCTCAGAATATTCATTATTCTCTGCTTTGCTATTTTGGTACTTTATACATAAACTTAATTTCAAAATTAGGTTAAAAAGCAGTCCTTTCTATAAAGATAGCTTTCTGCAGAGCTCTTTTATTTACTTGCTTGGTTGTTTGCTCAGGGGGCCATCTTTAGCTGGAGTTACCAAGCCCTCTTTTCTTGTAATGAAAAGGTATGTTTGGAGCAAAAGGAAAGTATGCAGTGGTTTGTTTATTCAGGAGAAAAGGTTTGATTTAATTTAACAGATTATATTCTTGGAAAGGAACAGGGACAAAAATAGATCCTGAGCCAAAGTCTGCCTTGAGCTACATCTTGCTTAAGCACCACCAGAGCTGTGCTAGGGAGCAGGTCCCTGAGAAACGGAGGTTGTGGTGGGGCTGTGTTCCATCTCTGCAGGAACGTGAGGGGAGATAATAACCCTACTCTGATAGCCAGGGAAATGGCCCTTTGGTCTGCTTTTCTGCCAGCTTCAACATCTGCCCTTGCCAAGGGGATGAGCTGGGCAATGTTCTCTGTGTGTGTGGCACCCCCATGGTGGGGAGGCTCCCAGGCTGTGAATGACTGTGGAGAACAGGGAGAGCGACCACATCTGTGGCAACCGAGAGAGACCAGCTGAAACCACCAGTCTGATAAGACACACCATGGGTTTTGCACAGTCATCCTGAACCAAGATGGAAGTTCATGCATCCCTTCTCCTGTGCTCCAAATACTCAAATTCTACTCTTGGAGATACCTACATGAACCAAGGGCTGGAAACAACAGGCTACCAGTTGTTGTGTGATTTAGTTTCAGTATCAAGATTATGTACACTAAGGGCCCATTCTTGCTTGGTCTTGGGGTACCGCTGCAAGGCAGACAGATGTAATTGAGCTGGCACTGCAGTGAGGAGCACAGCAGCTTCCTGCTTCCCAGGGATGTAGTGCTATTCTGCCAAACAAACAAGGACTAGTCTTGGAAAGGGCATGAGGTTAGAGAAGGGTAATAAAATTTTAGAGATTCTAATGGCACTTAGAGTAATTTTTCCCTCTTTTAGAGATACAGACAACATGCCCTGTGTGTAGGGCAATGACAACATGCCATCCTCGCTTTCCTGCCTTCTCAACTCCAGATCTCCATGAACACAGCAACAAGGGAGAGGTGGGGGGTGGGGAAGAGTGCAGACAATTAGCATGAGTCTTTACTCTCTCTTCCAGAAAAGCCCAAGCCACAGTTAAAGGATTTCAGGTTTTGGGAGACACAGCTGCATATTTCAGGAAATTAGGATATTTCAGTCAGTTAGAAAATAAAAAAGAGAAAGGAAATAAAAGATTTCCCAGTGTTTGACATCTACTATGCATTGCCATGATGCAACTTTTCCCTTTTTTGGGTGGAATGAGATGAGAATAGGGCATTTAGTGTTTTTAGAGCTGGGCATCCTAGAAGGGGAAACTGTTAACAGTGGCCAGAGTAAGGGGGGTAGTTCTCTTCTGCTCACTGAGAGAGCAACAGCTACTGTTGAGGATGCTTGTGTTCAAGCTCCGTAATTCTGTAATTTTAAAGGTTTGATCTTTTGATCCTCATTTCAATCCCTTCTTTACACGAGGCAAAACACTGGACAACACCAGGTACAGAAAGCGGAATAAATACCCAGGAAAAAAACAGAGATATTATATAAAATATTTTTTCTGGTCTACAGCCATTTGCAACTTGGGGCCACCTTAGATAGAAGGGGTGATTAACATTAAACAGTATTTGATGGCTTTTCCTTCCTTTTTTGTCCAATTGGTCTCTCAACTTATAACAGCTTTCCAGACTCCTGGTGTCCTGTGACAAGGAGCTTTACAGCTTAATGGTGTACAGTGCTAAGAAGTGCTTTCCACTACTTCAGCAATTTTGTTTCATGCCTTGTGATTTTTTGTGTTCTAAGAGAAAGTTATTATCTGCTTGTATTTTCTTTGTCAACCATGATTTTATCAGTCTCTGCTATTAAGTCCCCTGCCCCCTTAATTTCTTTTCCCTGAGGGACAGATGACCTGGAAAATAGAAGGGTGTGAAATCCTCCCAGGTGTATTTAACAGAGCACACAATCACAAAGTGTCTCCCTGTAAAAGCAAAAGCAGCAGCCTTAGTCTGCACTACAGTCTTTCTCGAAGGAAGAATGTCTTTGTTCAGGGTAACACTCAAATTTGAGTTCTAAAAGCAGGACCTTGACCTTCTGCCAGTCTAGTTGAACCAGCTTTACAAGTATTATAAATCCTGGGCTGGTTCAAAGCTTTTGAACAACTACACTTTGTTTTGAATCACAAGCAGCAACAGAACCTCCGTGCTGAATTCCCATGACTACTTCAGGGACAAATTTTAGCTTTGGAGAAATAAAATGTTACTTTAAAGTTTTTAAGATAAAGTATCTATATCAGGAAAGTATTTTTAATATTAGCACCTATCGCTTCTCCTCTGGCTCTTCTTTCTCTATTATTAGTTGACCATATTTCTCATCAAACTGCAGCTGGTCTCCAGTATGGGTGAGGGGCTCTATTTAGCAGCTGTATTTAGGATATGCAGGAATTTGAAGGTATTAGGAAGGTCTGATGCTATTATGCAATGGTTCTACTGCCCCACCTGCAGGCCTTGGGGCTTGCCTTTAAACCTGCTTTGTTTGGACCAAAGAACTCTGCATTTCAGGGGCAAAGGTATGTTCAAACAGTGTCCCAACATGAGTGGAACTGAAGACCTGACAAGAGGTTTTATTGCTCTTCAGTTTGGGCATAATTTTACATTGGAGAAAGGGAAAACACTGATCTTGCCCCTAACCTATAAACCACAATATTTGGTTCGACCACAGATGTTTTCCTGCATCATTTTGCACTCCCAGATTACTCTGGTTACATCTGCAGGTGCCTTAGACGAGTCTGGAAAAAGGGCTTGCAGAGGTGTTGTAAGATAAAACCAGTCCTGCTTCGGCACGAGACCCCAGAGTGAAACACACTTTATCTCAGGCATAGCTGAGAAGCTCAAGGACAGCTGGGAAACACTGAACAAATCAGCCTGCATGCTCACACCTCATTCTAGTCAAATGGCCTTGAAATGTATTTACAGACAAAAGAGCTGTGGATTGTGCTGTTTGGCTGTGCTGGGGATCACTGTAGGAAATCAGTGTAGAAAGCCTGGGTTAGTTTATTAGATTCTCAAATCTTAGCAAGTTATTTTGCTTTCTACTAAAATATTATTGTGCTAAGAGGCTTTTGATAGTGGGGCCTTTCTTATGTAACATTACATTTACTGCAGGTCTCATTGTGGTAACAAGCAAAGTACAAGGAACGAGCACATTGCAAAGCAAAGCCACAAACCCTTCTGACTCTGGAACTGCTTGAAAAACAGGACTGATGACTGGATGAGGAATCTGATCATGGCCACAAGGGAGATAAAATGTATTTCAGATTTGGAGAGGGCTGTGGCGGGGTGCTCTCAGCCAGGTCCTCCTTTTTGCTAGGTGGGAGAGGTGCCCGTGCTGCCCTTGGCTGAGCACACTGGCAGGAAGCCGCAGTGTGAGGAGCACTGGCACTGCACCTGCCTGGTTCTGATGATTGCACACAGGGGCACTTCCCGAGCTGGCTCAGAGTATGGTGTTGAGCAGGCAAGAAGGCTTGCAGAGTACAGACACCTAGCACCCCTTTGCCTGTCTTTGCAAGCAGCTCTCACCCTTAGACCCTTAGACCTCCCTTGCTTATGCTGCTAATTAGACTTCTAGTCCTGTAGCCAAGAACCAGTAGAGCGTCTGCCAAGAATCAATAAAATGCAAAGCAGCAGGCACCCAGTATGCAGCCCATTAGACACCAGATCCTCATGCCAGGGTGCCTTCCTCTATCAGCATACCATGAAACCCGAGAGGAATATCTGAAAAGGAATCACTGCCTCTAGGGTCTTACATATACGTGCAGTGTCCTTGGGACACAGCTTTCCAGAAAGGGATGTGATCAGATTTTTAGCACTGTTACCACGGAAGCTAAGCAACATGGAATGAGCCGACTCTTAGCTATCCCTCAGAGCCATGCTTCTCCCGACACAAGAGATTTCTGCGCAGCCTCAAAGAGAAAATGTGCCCACTGTGACTGTGAGCCCTCTCCCAAACTTCCATGGTCTCCGTGTAAATCACTTTTATTCAGTAATTTAAACATCTCCACAGTGTACATGTTAATATATTTACTGCTGTTTGCTTTTTTTAGTACGTGCATTTTGGGGATACTTTAATTGCATTCTGTTAATGTATAGGAATATTTCTATGAACACTTTGGGTTTCTCATGGAGAATTCACAAAGCATTTTCAGGACAGCCTTTGTATGGATTATGAACCTACCTTGGCCTTGTACCCCAACACTTAATATTCCCAGGCCACCAAAAGCACAACAGGCCACACTGATAGTTCATAACACAATCAAATATGGTGCAACAATGGGGTGTATTCATCCCATATAATGTGTTCCACATGGTCAGGCTTTCAGAAGGGACATCAAAACCTCTGCAAAGTCATTGAGTCTTCATGTCCCAGCCAAGGCACAGTCCTCTCCTTTGCTCTCCTATGTGCTGTGCAGGATGCAGTGCAAATTATGACCCGAAACAGATACTGGTCTGTTTCCTTAATCTTCTTTTTAATACATGCTATTTACAGCTCATCTTCCCAGGCACTTTCAATCTTGTTTTCAGGGAGGAGAGTTAAACAAGTTTTGCTCTGTGAGGCAGTAGAGGCTTCTGCTGGAAAGGACAGTGTACTCTTGCCTCAGGATAAGAGCAGGAAGGCTGGTTTGGTTGCCATGCACCAGACAGAAGAGGTTATGGTGCTTTTGGCTCCCACACTGTGAGGACAAGCCCCCGTGTCAGAGTCACATGACCCTGTACTCAACATCTACCTGCTCTGTGACATTCATTCTCCCTCGGAGAAAATACCTGAGAGCTCTTGAGACACAAGCAGTGGCATCTAGTTCCCTAACACCATCACAGCATGTAGAGCTGCCCTGCCCACAGCTGTCTGCTGGCAGTGGGAAAGTGTTGCAGCCTGCCTGAGCAGTCTGGTGGGCTGGGGAGAGGAGAGCCCTGCAATTTGTCCCAAAACCAGATTTGAAGTTGCCTCTGCCATGTACCCCACCAAGACCTGCTGAGCAATCCCGCAGCATGCAGAGCTCAGCGTAACACAGAGACATCATTGCACCAAGCACATACATGATGGAAAACCCACAATGCGTTCCTAGGAAAGCAGAGAGAAGCTCTTCTGTAAAAGGTGTTTCTAATGGAGGTGCTCCATTTCATGTCAGATAGTGCGAACCTGAAGGAAATAATTTTGCAAGTATGTCCACCCAGGCATGCAAGGCAGCCTGGAATTAAGTAACATTCTTGCCCTTGGGGTGAACTTTCCCTGTATATGCCTTAGTATCTGACCTTTTCACAGTATTTTTGTGAGGAGACACACACAGCAGAAGAGATGGTGAGGGAGAAATCCCTCTCTCCAGCCCTTTGGGCAAGTGTGGTTCTGCATTAGAGCTGCAACATTCCTGCTGTTAGTAAAGGAGGAAGGAAAAGAAAGTGAGGCAGCCCTCGCAGCTGGTTATCCTCTATCTTGGCTAATGTTTGCATGGGAGCAGTGAGAATTATTAACTCCCTCAGACAAGTTTTACTGCCTCAAGGTCACAGAGTAATGGTGCACTGAAAGACCACAGAAATACAGCAAAACAAGTCTCTTGGTGCTTGGGAGACCAGAGCACCTTGTCCAGGAAAGGCAGAGGTGCCTTTAGGTGCACACCTATAAAGCCCCATCCAGGTTTGTTTCTGGGATCCTTCATCTATGGAATGAAGGACATGAATGTTAGACCTCCTAAAACCAGCTTCTTATTTATTTATTTATTTATTTATTTATTTATTTATTTATTTATTTATTTATTTATTTATTGTTTATTATTTATTTATCTTAATTTTTATCATTCATTGCAATTCCAGGGGGAAAATTAGCCCTATGTGTCTAACTTAAGTTATCACTTGCTAGTAGTCTTCACAGCCTTGTTTTCCTTATTGGACATTATGCTCCCTGTTCCCTGGCTGGTACCTGTGTTGCTAGGAGGATTAAACCCAGTGCTCCCCTGTGAATACCTGGCAGCTCCCTCACTTGCAGCGTGATTAATGAAGCCTCTCCTCCTGGATGAGAGCAAGAAACTCACCTCCTCTCTCCATGCCCTTGAGCACATGCAGAGCCTTTATCTGAGGTCACTTTTTTTCTTGTAGCCCACAAAGCACAAGCAAGACTTGTCCTCAGTGTGTGACTCACCCTTTTGGCCCTATTTCTCACTCCCCAGGCCAGGTGAAGATAAAGAGCATTTGTGGGGGAGGAAGGCAGATTCCACCTCCGCAGCTCCAACTGCCCTCACCAATAATCAGATAGGTGTTGCCCTCCCCTAAGGACATCCCCTCTCCTATCTCCCTTGATTATGAGTCAAACTCCACCTATTCTCCTGCTGCAGTGCTGGCATCCGATTTCCAGGACAGAGCTCTGCTGCTTTCAGCTGTGCCTGGTGCCTGAGGTCCTTGAGCCAAGGACAAGTCATAGCACTGCAAGCACAGCTACTCTGCAGTGTCCTGTGCTCAAGGCTTCATTCCACAGATGTCAGAACAAGGTCACAGCACCTTTCTCCCCACTCGCCTTCCTCCCTCTTTCCTTAGAACATGACCTGCTGAGTCGTATCCATATGCAGCAACATCCATCCATCCATCCATCCATCCATCCATCCATCCATCCATCCAGAACGTCCTCAGTCTTAGCATGTACAAGCTTAAAGGTCAGTAGATCTCACTTGGCATGAGCAGGAAAAACATGCACCAACCTTGTAGGAAGACAGATGTGTTACTCTGTGCAAGTTTTCTTCGTGCAGTGTAAGCATGACCCTGAATTTTCAAGGCTTGTGCTCACCTGCTTTTTTTGCTGCAAGAAAGCTGGAGCTGTTAAGATGCTTCCAGCACGCAGTGCCCTCATACAATGTAATTAACATTTTGACCACTGGATGCTACTCTTGCTCCAAACATCTGCACAAGGGACTGCAGGGTGAAGACTTAACTGGCAATGCAATCTTGTAATTTTTTAACCTAGAACCTAGTTAAATGAGTCAGCGACCTGTGGACAGGTGTTTATTGCCTGCTCATCTACTGAAAAATGCATAGTTAGGAAGTCATTATGGGGATATAAAGGAATGTCTGCATCCAGTTACACACAAACAGATGATTAAATTAATGGTAATGGACTGAGATTTTAGCAGTGAAGAAGCAAGTGATTTTTCAAACCCTTAGGCTTGGGATTTTTAGCACATTGCCCAGGACAGACAAATGGCTTTGAATGTATTATACAAGTGGTGCCCAAAGGCCAGAAATTACCCACATTTTTTAGGTACTTTCGACAATTTATGCTGCACTCTACTCACTATCCCACCCACCCTAGAACAGTTAGTAAGCCTGATGTGTAAGCAGGCTCTTTTACCTTTTATTATTCTTATTCTTATTCTTCTTATTATTATTATTATCATAGGCATACATTCTTGAACATATCCCATTCTCTACTGATTTTGCTCTCTACTACATGCCTCCCCCCAACCTTACTGCATGGCTTCCATGCACTTCGTCCATGCTGCTTTCACTGATGTGAAGCAAAGCCTTCCCATCAGATGAGCACAGTTGCTATGGCTGAGATATGCCCAGAGCAATCCATCATTTATTGATTGGTACCTCTGTGAAATACTTCCTTTGTGCATACTGTGTTGCAGGGGCTCCTGTTTTCATCTTCCCCAAAGGAGGAGAAAAACATTTTAAATATGCATGATAATTTGTCCACCCTGGGCACCATGTGGGTGGCTGATATATCCTCCTACAGGTGGACACAGCCTGCACCCTACATAAAGTGAGAGAAACTCTGTACGTGGCTGCACACCAGTTGTGCACAAAGATGATTCTGCGGTTCTCTGTGTTTTCTTTTGATTCCTCATATATTGCAGGAAACAGCCAGGAACAGTTCCCCCAGCAAGGCAGTGTTTTCTTACAGTATAATTCTGTCTGAAGACCCAGTAACTTATTTACACATTGCCTTATCGTTCCACAGTTCCAGTATCTGCAGGTAGGCATCTAGAAGAACAGGTTTTGCACACTTCTCTGAGACCCCCACGTGATCTCTGGGCCACTTTGCCATGTCTGAAGACGCACCTGGTTTGAAATCAGAGGCGAAACTCCTGTTCAAGACATGAAAAGTATGAATCCTCACAGTCAGTACTTAAATAGGAACAGCTCAAGGGTAATTCACATTGCGTATTTTAGCTGCTTTATGTAAATGGTTAATGCTCCTAGAGGGGTGAGCCAACTGATACGTGGCAGAAACCTAATCCAGGAAGAAATGAAACTCATGATGGAGATGCTGGTTTCTGGCCATTTGTGTGTTGAACAGCGAAGAGAGGGCCTAATCACTCTGCATACCAATGCATCATAGAGCTATTAAAGCCAAAACCAATCAAACAAAAAAAGCTTTCTCTTTTTGACTCAGTGTTATCACTTACAAAGTGGCCAGCCAAAAATTCTGAACCACTCCCTCTATCTCATCCTGATAAATTCTTAGAGACTAGAAACTGAAAATAGTTTATTTATCAAACTTCCTCTCTCTCCATTTTGTTTCTACCTTTTCCCTGAAAGACTGCTGATGTGATATTTAACATAGAAAATGTGGGAGCTTTTTAAACCAACATGAAAAGGTTCTTTCATATTTGAACCTCCTGATCTAACTCTGCTTGCTTGCTAGGACAGAGCAATCTGCAGCTGTTGCTGCACACTTGCCTGTTGTCATGATTTATACACCAGACTAAGGTGAGGGATAATAAATTAACAAACTGTAGCTCCATAGTGCATGATCCTCAGTGCTTTAAATTAGAACTGTCTCTGGGGGGCACAAGAGTGATCAGAGCAGGACTTTGCCCTGCAGGCATATTGTTCACCACCCCATCTGTTGCCCCAGATACTAGGGATGGAAATGCCCAGTTTGCTAATTTTTCTTCCCTTTAAACATGTTTCTCTTATCTTTTCTTTCTTGAGACTGTTCCAAATGGCACCGGAAAACAACACTCAAACCAGGGCACAGTAGTGGAATGCATGCTACAAGCCAGAACAGTATAAAATATTCAAAGAAGGAATACATGGGTATTCAGGTCAAGTAAAGAGAGGGATTCCTACAGTCAGGAATCCTTTCAGTGGCTTAAACAAATTGTTACTCCTTAGTAATCATTTGACTAGAATGTCTTCTTTTAGGTCTCTCCAACTGAAGAGCTGGTGGCCTGACATTTGGTCCCTGGAGCCTTTCCATGAGATTTGCCTTCATCCCATGTCAATCCTCTTTCCAAGAGCTTGAAGAAGCAACTTTAGCTTGCTGTAACCCAGAGTAAGGAATGCAGGACACCCAGAATAGAATAGATCAAGTTCAAAGCATGAGATTATCCAATTCCCCTGAATTTAATCAAGAGCTGGTTTCTTTGAAATTTGCCATAAGTTAGTCAAAGTGAATTCTTAGCCAGATTTACTCTGAGAGTTTTGGAGAGAAGTGTCCATCTGCAAGCCAGAGCAGCATCTACAACAGCTTTGCCTCTAAGAGCTTTGCTTTCCCCTCTCCCTTTTTTCTCACTTCAGGACCATTATTTCCTGCTATGAGCTAGAAAAACATCGGTTCTGGGTGAAGATGGAAACATGGGACATTATTACTGTGAATTATTTGCCTTTTATTAAATCCATTTGATTCTCCATTCTGGTAAATTCAGGGCCAACAGTCTATTTTGAGGTTGCCTAATTGTGAAAAATTCCCTCCACACATACTTTTGCCTTTTTTTTCATCACATATTCTGTATGTGAGATTGCAGCAGTGATAAGCCTCTTTGGCATACTTGGATCTTGGTTAGAGCAACCAATATGTGGGAGTTCAGAAAAGTTCAAGCTGCTCATTTCCTACAGCAATTTACCAACTCATGGAATGAAAGCTGCTAGATCAATAAATATACATAGCCAGGCTGTTAGGCTTTGCACATAGAAACACAGGCCTGACTCAGTGAATGTCCAAAGCTGAATGACTGGATACTCCTGCATTCATCATTTCAAGTAACTTTTCAAATATTTATTCCTGAAATCCTCCTGAGCTGTATTACCTTACAGCTAAAACTTTGCAGTTCCCTCCTGCCCCACGGAAAAAGCCAGCATGTATCAAATACTGATCTTGACTTATACAGGTGTAGGATCTCTGGAAGTCTTGAACACTGAACAGCAGCATGCAGGCTTCAGGTTGTACCAGCTGCTGCTGAGAAAGAGCTGTTAGTGGGTGTCTGTTGTTAGATCTTAGAACTGTGTTGAATGAAGATGAGGAAAAATCCCTAGTTTTCCTGATCTCCCATTCCATCACAAACCATATGTTCACTGCTATGTCTAGAAAAGAAGAGCCCTGGACATTCAGTCATTCCAAGTCCAAATTCTCTGACAGTGGTTGCTTCAGACAGCGCTGCTCTCTGGTGGGATCTAGTCCCTGTAAATGTCTCTTTCCTCCTCAGAAGCAGATAAGTGATGGCATATTCCTGCTGGTTCAGCAGGGAATCACTGTCCTCCACAAGCAGGCAGGCAGGCAGGCAGTTCCCTTTTCCCAAGGCAGACACTGGGAAGTTACTCCCCCAGTGAGGAGTCCTACGAAACATCAGAATTAACCTCTGGGTCAGGATTTCCCTGTCTGATTCTGCACACTCTCTAATTTTCCCTTTCTTTAAACCTAATTTATGCTCCATCTCCAACATGTGACTGCTCACCTCCAAATATCTAAATAATATGACAAGCACTGAAAAGTTTGTATATTTAATACTGTAACTGGTCCACACGTCCCCTCTCTGGCTCTCGATGTACCCACTGCCTTCTCCATTACTGCTTCTTATCACCACACATATTTATGCCTGTACATAGCATTAAATTAATAAAATGAAAGCAACTACATTAGTCAGACTTTTTCTCTTTTCAGAGGCATCAGCATTTGTACAGAAGAATGGAGGAGGAAAGCTTGCTCCATATGCCCTTTCATCCGGTGCTGCTGGATCCAGACCCAGCACTAGTGTGCAGAGCTGCTCCTGGCAAGGGAAGGCTGCCCATCCACTTCAAGCCTACCTGAGATACCTGTCCTTACTTGACATTAAAGCAAAGTTAACAGCATGATCCCCCCCAAAGTGGTAGATGTGCTTAGTAGTGGAAGCAATAGTAGCAATAACATGTATTTTGTGTGATTTTTCACCAAGGACGGACCTGTTCCTCTAGATGGATTACTTTATTTACAGGGATAACCCCACCCTGGGTTTTCATACTCCCTGCAAAGAGCAAGCAGTATATTAAAAAGTTTTCTTCTATCTAAACCTGTCTTCTAATCCCCCAAATGTATTCTTAAAATTAAAATACACTTGTTTTCTTCCTTTATTGTGAAGTCACTCAACAATTAACCTGCTGAAGACTTGTGAAAATTTTAATTCATACTAATGAGATGCACTTCTGACTGCTATCTGTCAAAGAGAGTAGGAGAAAGTGGAGAAAATTATATTTCTTAACAGAGATGGAAAAATGGAACCTCCTTGTCAGGACCCTGGGCAAATCCCCTTCTGGAGCATAGCTGGCTGTGTCCAAGGTCAACCAGCCTCCGTTGATAAGGGCTGCTGTGAAGAAACACAGGAGCCCAGGCCTGCCCTCCTGCCTTGAAGGAGCTGTTTTTAGCTGAGGGTCTACCCCTGGCCCTACCTTTGCTGCATTGCTGCTGTGCTGCAGTGATGTCTGTGTCCTGGCTGCTGCTGCTGCGGTTCTGACCCTGATCCAACTCCTCCAGCTCAGCTTCCTGACTTGCCCTCTTACATGTCCTGTTGCTACAGACTTGCTTGATGACCACTCATCTGTGTCTGATGCCAGTTGCTGCCCTGGACCTTATCCTGCCCTGGCTTCTCAGCATCCTGGCCCCTTGTTGCTGAGGGCTCAGCTTTGCTGGCCGTTCTGCCAGGGAGCAGCATTGTTCTCCTCACAGCACCCTGACTCATTTTTAGGCTTTCCAGAGAATGATTTAACCACATTCTCTAATATTGCCTTCAATTCAGAACTCAAGTGAAACTGAATTGCCTCATGTGGCCACATGCTGAAGCTGTTTCTGCCGAGCTCATTATTTCCAATGAATAATAGCAGATCTGTCAATATTTATATTGCATCATCAGCAAAAGTCAGCTTGTCTAAGCTGAAGTCAGTATCAACTATACTGATTCGTGCTGGTTGAAAAATCTGTTCACATTTTGTGAACACTTCAGTTAAGTCAAAATCCTTGCACCTTTAGAACAAGGAATACCTTGTGTTAATATCTCCATGTTAATATTTTCCCATTATGTAGACCAGAGGCTTGAGGAATGACATTAGCACTTTCCTTCAGTGCCATTTATAGCTTTTGACAGCTTCCTGACATTGATAAAGCGTGTTATGAAAAGTAGAGTCAGCAGGCTGAAGACACTGACTGGGTTATGTTTTTATTAAAAGCATTATTCAGCTGTCACACAATGTCACATGTAAATAACCCCATGACGTTCCAGCAAAGCAATGTCACATAAGCAAAAGGTCTCTGTTTCCCCTGTTGCCTTTGCTGTAAGGATACCACACCAGTTGTAAGAGAAGGGAATGGGGGCCCTGAAGTTCAAATCCACCCCTCCTTGTTTGTGAGTGTTCCTGGGTTCCTGGGCACAGGACATGTGAATTCTCAAGCTGTATGAGAGAGGTGTTACCTTCCAGATGGATATCTCAAAATCTAAACAAATATTTAGAACCACTGTTTTCACTCCATTTTTCATGTGAGTAAGTGCTGTCAGATTGATCTACGTTATAAACTCAGCTCTGAACTCAGTTGTGATGTACTCTGTGGAGATTATTCAGACACCTCCTATTGCAGTGTGCACCTCATGACAAGCAAAGACACCTCTTTGCATACTGGACTCACCACTAAAGCCATGTCTTATGGAGGTACACCCTGACTAGTTCAGGATCTGATTATGTGTAACTTTGCAAGCGTGGGGCTCATCTGCAGTCTATATTTCTGCTGCTCCGTGGCTAGGTGACAACCTGCAATTCAACTTCTTGCTCTACAGCTACGGTACTGAAAACCCCAGAGTGAGGTACTGCAGAGCTGGCCTGGAGTAGCTGCAGCGATTGGCACAGCAGGCCCTCCTGCCTGCCTTGACACAGCCGGGTGATGGACAGCAATAGAATTCCATAGCACTATGGAACAGGATCACAGAATCATTTAGATTTGAAAAGGCATCATCAAGTTCACCACTAAACCCTGTCCTCAAGTGCCACATGTACACATCTTTTAAACACCCCCAGCGATAATGAACCAGTCACTTTCCTGGGCAGCCTGTTCCAATGCTTCATAACCCTTTCAGAGAAGAAGTTTTTCCTAACAACCAATCCAAACCTCTTCTGGTGCATCTTGAGGCCACTTCCTCTCATCCCGCCGCTTGTTATTTGGGAGAAGACACTCACTATCACGTCCTTTCAGGCAGAGAGAATAGAGAGTGATAAGATCCTTTCTGAGCCTCCTTTGCTCCACGCTAAGCAACCTCAGTTTCCTCAGCTGCTCCTCATAAGAGCTCTGTGCTCTGAAGCTTTGTGTAAGCGTGTGTACATATATATATATATATATAAATATAAAAATAAAAATTAATAACAATAAACAAATATGTCTCTGTTTATTGCAGCATCACAGCTAAAGATGCGATTGACTGGGCCTGCAAAATGTGTTTCTGTTTGAATTTGGCATTGTTTTGCCAGTAGAGATAATAGCAATAAGCTTGTAGGAGCGATATAAAAATATTAACTAATGGATTTGTAAAACGAGTTCTGAGCACAAGACATCAGATTTGTGATGAGCAGGTCTGGCAGCTTGATGTGTAAGCATAATATTTGGTGTTTTTTCTCCAAGTCTCACTGTCTCCCAGTTCTTGATTATGTATGGCATTCACATCCGTTTTTTCCCCTCTTCTTTATGAAGTAGCATTAACTAAGCTGTTTTGACTCCAGCTTGCACATGATCTAGATGAGGACAGCACTGTGTCGTTAGAACTGCCCAGAAGGCAGAAAGGTGAGTCTGAGGGCATGAAGCTCCCTCAAGCTTCTTCATGGGAAAAGAAAGTCAAAAGAATCAGAATTATATCAAATGTCATTTTAAAAACCACCTGCATGATTTTGGAGACTTTATCTTGTCTTCAACAGTGGCAATAAGGAGGCTGGAGTCTGGCCACTTACCACTGCTTATATGACCAGCACATGCACATCCATGAAGGCTGTGAAAGGCCACATTCTTGACAATTCCTTTTAGTATTTATAGTTCTGTTGACTGCAAAGAAGAAAAGACAAGGTGCATAAAGACAAACCATATAAGAAGCTTTATATGAAAGAGAAAGAAAGGCTGTTGGAGCTTTGTCTTTTTTTCTCTCTGGCAATGCCACCTCGGAATGTCTTCCTCCAGCTGCTGTCTTAAGGGTTGTTTTTGCCCTCTGGTCTGCTGTTCTCTCCTTTCCTCCTGTTCTGACGGGGCGAAGGATCCATAGGGTTTGCAGACTGGGAGGCTGCAAGCAGTGCCTGAAGAAGCAAGAAGGGAATTCACTGCCAGCAGACCAGACTGCTGAATTACAGCCCCTGTAAAAAGGCATTGCACAGTGCCTGGAGGTGCTCTGGGGGAAGCTCAGAAACATCACATAGAGGGTGCTGGCATTTTCCCAGGCTTGATAAATAATTACATGCACCTTCCAAATGTTGTCTGAGGACAGTGAGACAGCGCAGAGGCAGCAAGGTGGAAGCTGCTACAGAAATGGGTCTCTGGAAGAGTCACACAGTTAAGGCAAGTAAAGGCCAAGGAAATCATCCGTGTGTAAACTGACTTCCTAAACACCCACACCTTCTTTTATTGTGTGTACTTTCGTGCAGAGAGATGGAGCGTGTAAATAGGTGGAGTACTCATCAGCCAGTTTGAGAGGATTGTTGCTTTGTTAGTTTTTTTTTGGGGGGGGGGGGCAGGGTTGAGCAGAAGCAGTGTACATCCTCTTTAAAATGGAAGAAATGACCACTTAGAGACAGAGGAAGCTTTTCTAAAAGCTCTGCCTTCCCCTGCCTTATTTATTATTTAGTTTTTCAGCTGACATATTTAATACTGCAAGGCACTTGGAGACTCTAGTTTGAAAGAAATACTCTGTACAAAATCAAGCTTCTTCACAGGAGAAGGATGTATCTTCAAATGTTAATTACTTTTTCACAGTTAGACAAACCTCTTTTTTACTTCTCTGCTCAATAAGGAAAAAGAATGTGCAGTATGTCTTTAATCTCTTCAAGATACATGTTATCCTCCCCTCTCATTTTCTGTTTTGAGAACAGTGAAAACTTCTCACCAGTGAGTTGATTCTGACTGTGTCTTGGTACACAGAAGAAGGGAATTAGCTGTGCTATCTGTGGTGTTTTCTCTTAATGCTGAAATTGGCTGGAGACACAGACCCACATAGTGATTTACTTTATTAACCCTAAGGACAAACCGTGTAAGAGCTGTAAAAGAAGCTGTGGCCCTTGTCCTAGGCTGTTCTATGTTGACAGCAGTAGATAATACGCTAAGTTGAATGCACACCGAAGACAGCATTATGTACCATAATCACAAGAGAAATAAAAATAGAGAGTTCAGTGTTCAGAGACAACAGCCACAAACACTAGTTTTTCACCCAGAAAAGCAGGGTCTGGCTCCAGGCTGAGCAACAAAACCCTTCACATGCTTCTTTCCTTCAGCAAACCAACACATTGCTCATAAAGCTCCTCTGAAGACCTCAATTAAATGGTTAATTATCACGAACCTGTGAATTGCAGGGCATGCTGCCTTACAGCTTTTGAACTTACATACTCTGTTATGCCTTTGAACTACAGCACCTAGAGATCTCTCTGAGTGTAGGGGGGCTGTCATGCATTGATTTCTGCTTTTGAGTGGAAGGGAGAACATACAAATCCTTTCAGCAGAAGAAGGAAGAACAGGCAATCAGCTGTTTTTTGATACCTCCTCCTGTGTTTTTCGTTCTCCCAGGGCTTTACAGAATGGATTAGGAGTTTGCCCTTGTAGCAACACTTACTGCAGTGCAAAGTGAGTGTCAATAAGTGTAGCATGTCCCTGCTTTGAGTCAGGAGCTCAATGGACCCACCTGGAAGAGATTTAAAAGCACAAAGCTGTGACCAAAATTCTGGTTTGCATTGTGGGGTCCTGCCCTGCAGTGGGGTAGGTACATTGACGTGCCTGGAATGACTTTCCCCCAAAGTTACAAAGGAAAGTCATCTTGCCAAGTGCACACTAGGAACAGTCAACAGCCTCTGCTACCATGGAGGAAGCAGAATCTGTAGTGAAACCAAGTCTACCTATTAGTCAGATTCATATCAGAAACTCAGACTATTTATTTAGTGAAGTAATGGGAATGAAGAATGTATAATGAAAAATTACAATTTTGGGAGAGTAGAGGGAATTTCTCAGGCACAGGAGTTTCACAGCTACTCACCCAGGTCATGTTTATATATTGATCTGGAGAGCTGCTGCTGCTTCAGTGAGGACCGAGACTGAATTTCTCAAAGCATGAACAGAGCACAACCTGAGGTCAAGAAGGAGCTGAGAGATGCAAATTTGGAATGAAGGTGTAAACATCTATATGTGGCCCAGCTAGTGCTGTAAGAAGGCAGGGTACTGCTTTAAGAGGCATAAATTCTCCTTTAGGTTAGTGGTCAGATAACTGCACGTGCCCTGCTTGCCATCAGCCAGAGGTGTGGCTTTATTGCAGCTTACACGCACAAACCTCAGCAAATGCATGGACAATCGAGAATGCCCTCATGCTTGCATTTAGCACATGCAGCAATGTATCCTTCAGACACAAAACCCACAGGCTGTTGCAAATGAAACAAGTACAGTCATTTTCTCTTTGAAGGGAAAAAACTAAAACTGAAACCCACTTGGGCTGGGGGCTGACTGGTGTCTGACTTCACAGAACCACATCTATGCCTCCTTGCTGCTAATGGGCAGAGAAGTAGCTGCCCCATTTTTGAAAAGTTCTGGTGGAGGTTTAGGCTCACTGAGAAATTGGATAAACTCTGTGCTGCTTTTAAACAAATAGCTATGTTGTGGGAAAAGAAGGGAGGAGACTTGCTTTATCTGTTTTGTTGTGGCTGAAATTGAAAGTATAGTCTGTCTTCTTTGGGGAAATTTCAAGGTATGATTTTTGCAAGGAGTTTCAGAGTGAGCTTTATAAGATCAGGAAGGAACTATGTCAAGACATGTAGCATAGTTGGCTTCACAACAGGCTGTAAGGAAAAACTAACTTACATGAGTTATATCTGACTTGTGTATCTCTTGTAGGAAACATTTCTAAGTGAAACTGTGGTGGAACTGCCTACTCACTCTAATAATGGCACCAGGGAGTAGACAGTGTTACTAGTAAAATATTAATGAGATGAACGAAAGTTTAATCTCAGTGTTTGTAGTCTAATTTTTTGCTCTTATTTTCCCTTACATTGTCTAGCTCAGTGGAATGCCTTGTCAAGGAAAACAGCTATATACTTAGAAACCTGAAACAAAGATTATGTCTCTTCAAGAGGCTAGATGCTACATTATCGAGGAACTATGAGCCTTGACTTCTTATTTGTTAAATGAGTAAGGAAAAAATGTCAGAGGGAACCCAAAAGGCTGGAGTCCTACAGCTTCTGTTATGCAAGCGAACAGGCTTTCTCATTAGTCTTCTTCTGCCTGTAAAATACATTAACAATTTGCAGCAATTTTAGTTAATTGGATCATTGTTTTTTTTTCTCCCTTGTCACCTTGTAATTGCACTCCTACATATTTCTTCTGGTCCCAGTTATGCTTTTTTTTTTTTTGTCTGCTTCTAAAAATAATAAATAATACTTGTGTTTTGGTTTACCAGTAATAAAGTGGACCTGGTAGTACATAGTCATCTCACAAGAGCATACCAAAAGTTAACTACAATTTAAACCTAGATCCTCTGGTTCTTAATTACCATGTAGTAACTGTACAGCACTGCAGCCTTAAAAATAATTTGGTAATGAGTTACTGAAGATGTGACCTTATTTTATTCCCAATATCAATTTTAGAATGTGAAAATGTTCCACTTCATCTCCTTTCTGTAATAAAATAATTATGACTAACTAATTAGCAGCAGTTAATTGACATGGATTTAGTTTAGCTAAAGCTTTATCTACAGTATATTTACTACAGCAATAAAGCTTGCTGAAGATGATGATGCATGGTCAAAAGAAAAGACTGTGCTCCCCAATCAATATATTTATGTCATAACTGGAAGCAGCTAGAAGGCTTGAGAACACTTTATCACATCATTCCTAGAGCTATAATTGAGAAAATGCTATCAAAGATAGTTGTGGTACAAGGTAAATAGGTAATGAGAAGTTAGAAACATTTCTTCTGCTCACAAGTGAAAGTAGCAGGGGTGGGGAGAGGGGGGGAAAGAGAAATACAAGGTATTCCTAGATGTACATTTACAGCATTCGTGCATCTGTGTGCACATCTGTGCTCAATTTCTTGTATCTCAGGCAGAATGAGATGTGTTAGGAGATTTGGGGACTTAAAATAAGCACATAGGTACTCTTCCTTCATTGGGAAATAATGAAATAAACAAGAAACAGGCAAATTCCAAACTCATGAGGTGCTCTAGCCCTCCCTCTAGTGCCTCTATAGCAGATTTAACACGGGATTTGAATTATTTATTTATTTAAAATTTTTACATCCCACCCCAAGTCCTTTTATTCACATTTACTAGCAGCTGTACACAGTGGATGGCAAAAGCTGCTGTAGGTGGGAGGCACAAACTCCCAGCTAACAGTCTTTTGCATGCACCCACTCAGATTAGTTACAGGAAACAAACTCATGTACGCAATTGAAGCTTGGTCCTCTGATGGAAGGTTTAGTTCCTGTAAGGATTTTGGGATTTGGCCTGGGACAGATAACAGTCTCACAGCTAGCTGACCACTGTGCAGTGCTCATGGAGGCTTCTCTACAGTGGTCTACTCAGCTGAAGACCTCCAAGTTCTTTTGGAGGCATCTCCAACAGCCCTGGCCTCAATGTGTTCTCACTCAAATGCTTAGAACTGCAGGGTGCTCAGCATTTAACCAGTTCAGGATTGGTTTCAAAAGTGGCCTTGGACTTGGAGACAATCTGGCATTTAAAGAGGTGGAAAGGCATCCACAGATATTTTCAGCAACATGCTGCACTTTGCTTGTGGTGAGGTGGGAGCCTACAGGATTTTAGACTCTCACTAGGCATCTGCTTATCTATCCCACGGGTTACCTAGGTGTGGTCTTGACCAATAGACACTTAGAGGTGTGAAGGATTTATTTTCCACAAAAGAGTTTTTGCAAGAAACACATCAGTCAAAAGTGTAAACTTTGACTCGTGAGTCAGCTGATGCTGGCCTAAAAAGGCTCTTATATGTTCAGTATCTCTTTTGGATAGTACAGTTAATTTGGCATAGGCAAATCTGATTTTAGGACTTTTAATGCTTCCTCAGGTGAGACACATTGCATACCATTTCTGATCCAATGTATGTACCTCTTTGGCTGCCAGGACTTTGATACAGCACGTGTTTCAGGGTGATGCTTGGCGCATCAGGCAATAACGTAGAGGGAGGGAATGTGCTTGCTTGTCTGTTTTCCTTCCACTAACATCCTGGTGATATTCACCTGGCATATAGTAAATATAGGTTCATTACAGTTTTTATTTACCTGTTATACTGGTTGTTCAGAACATGTATGTGTCCTCTGCTAAAGGAGTTCTGAATTTTTACTTCGCGAGAGAGTGCCCAAGCTGGAAGTTATGAGGAAGGGGGTATGAGGTGAGCCAGAGAACAGTGTGCATTCCACTCTGCCCTCAGGGCTATTGTGTGGGGAGGGAAAAAACCCCTCTGTGCTTAGCTACATCACACTGAATATTTATAAATGTGCTTAGTAGAACACAACTGAGCAACAAGGCTCTTCTCTCACTAAAACTGAATGTCACACTCTTGTGAACTTTTTTTACATGCAGTGGGACCATTTCTATTTCTGAACCTCATCCTAACCCATGGCAGAGTGTTTCCCCCTGAGCCTGGGACAGGTTTATGGGAGCTAAGGGCTTAATTCTCTTCCTTGAAGGGGTAATTGGACTGAGGTTTAGCTTAATAAAATCATTCTAGGCTTTGAAAGAAGCCAAGCCAATAGTGTTCTTTTGCTGCATTTTGAAAAAAATTTAAATAAATTAGTCCTCTTAAGTGTATATTCTTCAATGACCTTGGCAGAATTAATTCTTTGAAACCTTGGCCTATATTCACTTCTGACTGCCTTGTCAGTTATTTTCAATAAACAGCTGATCTAGGGGGAATGTACTTTAAAACTGGGCTCTGACTCCACAGCGGGAGACCAAGCCTATCAGCACGGCAGAGTGCTGGGAAGGCTCCAGGGTCATGAGTGGGAAATGAAATGTGACATACAGCCATAATGTGAGGTGCTTCTGTGCTTGCTGCTCTACTCATATTCCCTGCCAATAAACAACCCTTGCACAGGACAGGCCCAGTACCACTCAGGACAAAGTATTTTCAAGTCCTGTATTTAGGTGGTTCAAAGTTCTAATAGGCTTGCCTTCTATAGAATCATAGAATGGCTTGGGTTGGAAGGGACCTTAAAGATCATCTAGTTCCAACCCTCCTGCCACGGGCAAGGATACCTTCCACTAGACCAGGCTGCTATACATGTATGTGTTTGTTTTTATTTTTATAACTGATCAGAGGAAACAAGAAGTCACAGGCACTGAGCTCAGTACACCCCCAGTCCCATTGTTTTACACTTCTGTCCTTTTCCATAGACACATTGGGACCTTCAGGACAGATTCAGTCTTTTCTTCTCAGTTCATGTGTTTATGTTCTGTGATTATGATTGGAGCCCGTAGGCAACATTCACACAACTTTTAACAGGCTTCCTTTTGAGTAACAGGTGCTTGTTACAACAATTCGTCTCCTTGCTAATCATGGCAATGTGTGAAAAGGCAATATACCATTGTATTTGGAAATGGTGGGTTTTTAGCATCTCTCTTGCATCTAAAATTTTTCTGGGCAGGACAGCTGGGGACCTGGTTGGGATCTGGTATCACATGTAGGCCCGTTGCTACTTTGAGAGGGCCACAGCTGCTAGGGAAATTGAACAGCAGAGTATCCTAGCAGGACTGGGAAGCGGGATTTCTGAGCTTAGACACTGAGCTCAGCAAACTGCGAGCAAGACCGTGCATTCAGGCTACACTTGCATTGAACAGGGCATTCCCCAGCTGGGTGGGTGGTGAGCAAATCAGCTGTGCTCCACTCCACTCAGACTCAGGTGGGCTGGTGGGAGTGTCACTAGTAGAGGGCACTGAAGCAGCTGTCCAGGTAGTAGTCCTTTCCTGATGGCTAGCTCTTGCTTTTCTGGATCTGCTACTGAAATATCCCTGCCCTACAAGAGGCAGGGAGATGCTGGCAGTTTCACTGCCCTGCAAGTTGGTTCTTGACAGGCATTGCAGAGCCACCAGGATTGCTGCTAGTGAAAAGTACCTGCAAAGGAGGGCAAATTTTATTGCTACTGTTATTCTTCCACTGTGATTACAGATAATGGATTGCATATCAGCTGGTCAGTGGAAAAGGTTGGGACTTAAAGTGGAGTACTGTGGAGAAAAGAAATCTATTAAAAAAAAAATAAAAGCAGATGTACCCTCTCAAACCTCTATTTGAATTTATTTTTTTAAACAGTCATAAAACGTATCTGAGATGTGGGATGAGTTTGTGCTGAGAGTCATATATTTGGGAAAAAATATAAACATGCAGGGATATATTCTGATTGACTTCCTATTTTTATGATACCGCTCTAACAACCTCCTGCTGCAACTATGCATATCCTATAAACTCACTTTCCTTTACCTTAGGAAAAGCTCACATTCCTCAGCTGCCTTGTAGATTGAAAACTACCTGGATTTGCCGCTGGTGTTTGTTATCCAAAGCAAGGACATCCTGAGTTGGCACCTCATGACTCTCTATTGTGCTCTGCTTTAGCATGTGACCATGCATGCTGAACGCTGGGGACAATTTGGCTATTCACACAGCCCTGCCATGGAGGCCTTGCCGCTCGTTCTGCACAAACATCGATCTTTTCAAACAATCAAATCCATAGATGTCAAGGCCAGGGATTTGAAAAGGGTGAAGCAAAGGATCTATTTGGTAGCTTAATATTCTCGGTAAGGCAGCCTGCTGATCAATGTGCATAATAAAAACACAGCACTTGATATTTTAATAGAAAGAGCTGTGATTGCAGCTAGGGTTGCAGCTAGGACAGTTGCTGGTTTTCTTTTCAGCTGCTGAAGTTTCTTTAAGGCAGCCACGACCATCAGCTTGCCTGGTGGAAATGCTAGCGAGTCTTGCAGGGTAATCTCTAAAGTGAAAATAAAGTCACAGTTTAACTTCTGTAATGCAGTACGATTTGTGTGGGTGGGTATATTTTAATATACAAACAGAAAGAAGATTCCACAGCAGTGCAAAGGTGCTGGAGTGTGTCCAGAGAAGGACAAAAGCTAGTGAAGGGTCTGGAGCACAAGTTTTGTGAGGAGTGGCTGAGGAAGCCGGGGTTGTTTAGCCTGGAGAAAGGGAGGCTCCAGGGGTGATCTGATCACTCTCTACAACTACCTGAAGGGAGGTTGTAGCCAAGTGGAGATCTGCCTCTCGTCCCAGGCAACCAGCAATGGGACAAGAGAACAGAGTCTTAAGCTGTGCTAGGGGTGGTTTAGGTCGGACATTAGGAAGAACTTTTTCACTGAAAGGGTGATTAGACATGGGAGTGGGCTGCCCAGGGAGGTGGTGGAATCACCGTCCCTGGAGGTGTTTAAGGAAAGATGAGATTTGGCACTTAGTGCCATGGTCTAGTTGACAAGCTGGTGTTAGGTCACAGGTCGGACTCGATGACTTCAGAGGTCTTTTCCAACCCAACTGATTCTGTGAACTGGATCTCTTCGGTGGCAGCTTCCTCCTGCCCGTCGCACCGGCTGCGGGCAGCAAGCTGTTCGTGCGTCTCCG